>VXBZ01003656.1:244128-257614 GCA_013399135.1 Heliornis fulica | reverse complement strand
GATTCTATGATGCTATGATTCCAAGGAACATTTTGAGGCTCTTCCTTGTGCTTTCTGTACTGGAATCTGTAAAGCAAGTTTTTATGTTTTCACAGGTTAACTTTTTGTAAGGAGATTTCAGAATCAGTGGTAGGTTTTTATAAAAGTATTAAATTCTGTTTTTTGGTTTTTTTTTTTTTCCTGATGATGTTAAGATAATTGGTGATGCACAGTTGTTATTCCTCAATCCTTTTATTTCTCAGCAGTGCATGAAACTGCATAAATTGAATACATAGCAGTCTTTCATTTCACAGCAATCACTTGCCTTGAGTAGGAAGCTGGAATGCCTTTAAGGTGACTGTAGCTTAGGTGTTATGGAGACTGGTCACTTGAGGTTGAACAAGCAGGTAGGGTCATTCTTACCCAATAATGTGTATGCCAATGAATTTTCTCTACCTCCTGTATTTTTGAGAAAAAAATAGGTTTTCCTTGAAATAAAAGTCACCTTCCTTGGCAAGGGTAAAGCAACTGATGGACAAGGCTTTTAAATACAAGCTTGACAACTGCATGCTAGCAAAGTGGGTGCTTGGTGAACCAGAGGCAAGATACCACTACCAGAAGATCCATGCAGATGCTTCTGTGTGTAATGCTTTATTGGCACATATGAAAAAAGGAGAAAATTCTTTCTCTGGAGGTGGACTGGCAGGAAATGTTTTGGAGAGTGTGGGATTGAAGCTGCTTTACACGTCTGTCTGTAACAGCAATGGAAGTGAAAAATAGCTTGTGTTAGGAGTAGCTATGTGGTAGGAGTTGCTTACCATAGTAGATAATACCAGTATGATATTTGTGTGGTACTGGTATGCTCTAATGTAATTTAAATTCAAATTTTTTTCTTAGAAATTTTATTAGGATGTTATTAGTTATTTTTGTTTGTTTGTTTGGGTTTTTTTTTAGTGGAAGATGTCCCTGCCCGTGGCAGAAGAATCAGGACTAGGTGATCATTAAGGTCCCTTCCAATCCAAACCGTTTGATGATTCTGCAATTCTATGATCCCTTCCCTATACTGACCTAAAAACATATATGGAATGGCTTAATGGTGGTGTAGGAAGCCTCCTAGATACTGTTCAAACCAAAAGAAAGCAAAACCAAGAGGTAATTTTCTCTTGTATAAGTCTCTAGTGTTAAGTAGCTGCCCACACCGATATTCCAGCTTCAGTTTCTCTGTAAGTGAGACGGAGTGTTGCTCCTTTAAACCCTGACATGCCTTTGAAAAATACATCTCCTCCCACAGCTGTCCAATAACTGCATTCTTTGGTATCACTGGAAAAGATGGGCTTTGGAGCAAAACAGGGAAATGTATCAGTTGACGTCTGCGTTTTCTTCTGTTTTTATGCAATCATATCAAACCATAATTTCATTATTCAGTGCTGCGGTTTGTCTTCTTTGTCTTGAGTGGCATTCTCTGCCATGCTGACATCGTCACTCAATCTCTGCTGGTATTCTTGGGAGTTCCTCTTGCTCCTGACTTAGTTTCTGTATGCCTTCTGGAACAGTGCATCTAATTTTTTTTCCTCCTCTTCTGGAATGTCTTCTAAGCCAACAGTCTAATTTGTATGGTAGAGAGGCTGCTGGACAGCACAAATTATTTGTGAAGAATTGTTACCTGTGCATCATCTTTGAACTTGCTAAGAGTTCACTTGATCCACTGATTTGTTAATCAAGATGTTAAACAGTTTAGGACTAGTGTTGATCCTGAAGGAGCACTGGAAGTCACTAGTTTCTAGCTGAACCTCACTCAGCTAGCTGGAGAACCCTCCAGTGGCTGGAAGTGGCTTCTGAGAGGATTTTTTCAATTTTCTTTCCATGGATAGAAGTGAGACCAATGGTATTCTTGTTCCCTGCATCTTCCTTTTTTTTTTTTATTTCCTGATGTTTACCTTTCTGAAGTCGTCAGGAACTTTCCCTGATCACCACAAACTTTTGAAAATGTTAGAGAACTGCATTGCAATGTTAACCACCACCTCCCTTAACCCTGCTTGAATTCGGTCTGGTCTCATGAATCTGAGGGTCTCCATGCGTGAAATGCACTCTAACTCTTTCTCTTACCCCCGTAGAATCTGTGAAGATGCATTTCTTGTCATTCACATCACATAATATTAGCCACTTCCTGTGTTTGCAGATAATTTCTGTTCTTGAGGTTTATGAAGTTCACATCAACAGATAAAATTTAAACTACCTATTTGTAAACTGGATTTAAAGCAAAAAAACCCCACCATGTATTCATAAAATCATAGAATGTGTCAAGTTCTAAGGAACCCATAAGGATCATTGAGTCCAACTCCATGTTGTTCACAGGACTACCTAAAACTAAACCATATGACTGCGCATATTGTCCACTCCTTAAACTCTAGCAGGCTTGATGCTATGATCACTTTCCCTGTTCAGTAACAACCCACCAACTTGGTGAAGAACCTTTTCCTAATACCCAATCTGAACTTCCCTTGATGAACCTTCATTGCATTCATGTGTTGTCTCCTGTCTCTGGTGACAAGTGATAGAAGTAGCTTGTCTTCTGCTGCCTCCCTTGAGGAAGTCAACCCTTTGAGCCTCTCCACATTGAACAAAGTGACTTCAGACATGCCTAGTAGGTCTTACCCTAGAGACCTTTCACCAGCTTGGTTGGCCCACTCTAGACAAATTCTGTTAGTTTGATGTCCTTCTTATATTGAGACACTCTGAACTGCACCCAGTGCTTGAGGTGGGGCTGCACCAGTGCAGTGTAGAGTGGGACAGTGGCCTGCCTTTACATGTTTCTTAGTACAACCTATTCTGTGATTCCATATTATTTGTACCCTGGTATTAAATTGTGAAACTGTTTTCTCTTGACCATGTTTTAATGCTTATCCAGAACCAGGTGCTTCACCCAGCTATTGGTTTGGGGTATTTTTAAACCCTATAGTATTTGTGAGCAGGCATATCTAATTCCTTACTTTTGTTTTCTGTTGCCTTAATTGTTGACTACATTAAAGACAGGTTCAGAGCTTAGCTATATCTCTGCTCTACTTCAGTACAGCCAGGCTAAATCTTTGAGGGATAGCAAAACTGTGTCTACAACTTTATGCTTTACATACTGGTATAATACAGTGATTATGTGGCTGTTTAAAGCCCAGCTGTTGTCTCATATTGCTCCATTAACACCAGCACTAATGTCCTATTCCATGAGATTGTCTGACCCGATTGAGTTGTTGACTCGCTGATGGGGCTGAAATAATGTTTCTGATTTTTGTCACTCAAGTAATTCACTGAGGGAGCAGACAAGTGACAGCTGCAGGTTATCTTGAGTGTCTGTCTTAAGCCTAGTCTGTGGCAGAGTCCTCAGCCTATTGGGGTGTCCCCTTCTTTGTGACTGTAGGCTAGCAGGAAAATCACAGTGTAGAATGGAGGAAATGGGTGAAAAATTACATATAGCATGGCTCTACTAGAGAACTCTTGCTGTGCTTTTGAGGAGCTGACATTGTTGCTACAGAACTAGTGTGTCACGGAGAGCTTTTACCGAATCAGAGACTGTCTTCACAGAAGTATCGTCAGTGTTCCACTTTATTAGACAAAGGCACATCTTTATATACTTTATAAATGGTTACACCCCTACAACTATCCCATTGGTTACATATCATTATTTATGTGCACAAGCTATCTAAACATTGGATAACTATCTTTGTCCACGCTCCCTGACGTGCACAAGGTAACACCTATCTTGCATTTCTTGCCAAGTCTCTAGTTTTGTTTCCTACCTGTCTCTAGTTTTGTTTCCTGCCAATCTTAGGCTTACAGCTCCTCTTTATTGCACATCCAAGCACAGGTGTCCTTGCATTCGGTCACGTAGACCACATACTCTTCTGCAGTATCACCAAATGCTGGATTGTGCACATAGGCCCTTGAGCCACATATCGTTCATGAGCAGCCAATATTCCCTCTACACTAGTGGCTTGCTATCATATGTTCATTCCCACCTTTATGTTCTTTTATGTAGTCTTGCCTTGATGTAGACATATGTATGCACGTGTATAAGCAGTATAGGCTGCCAGCGTGATAGTGGCAACATAGAAGTAGGGACCTGTTTGGAGAGCTAGTTGAAGTTCATCTGCTAGGCTGTGTGCTCCTGTGTTTGACTAACAGGAGCACAGAGGACATGTACCCACTGCAGAAATTGCTGTAATTCTGTCAGCTGAACTCATTTTAGTAGTAGTACTTAAACTGGATATATAGCTGTCTCTTTCCTAAGTTTAACCAAAAGGGAAATGCATCTCTGTTCCAAAAAGTGTTTGTACCATAGGAGTGTTTTACACAGATCATTTTGGCAAAGAAAACAAATCTTTCGGAGGAGTTGTGTTGATATAAAAATTCTTTGAGAGGAAGGAGAGGGCAAGGAATATATTTTTTTCTTTTATAGTGGACTTCAATAATTACCATATCCTTTTTCTGATAGAGATCAGTTTGGGTGACAGAGGTGTGTTTATCACAAGGGACAAAAAGTTAACAGGAGTTTTTATTTGTCTTTTGTCATCTTTGCACACAGCAAAGTCTGTGATCTGATTTGGAGTTCTGTCTTACTGCATGTGTTGTTAGTCGCATTAAAATTCTGAATCTACAATTGCCAATTTTCATAGGATTTATAATCAAATTATAGGCTTCAGGAGTCAGTATGCTGACATTTTTAGAGCTCATAACTTGGACTGTGCAGACTGTATCTTCTAAAAACTCTATGAAACTTATGTTCTTTGTATGGAACTAGACGTGTCAAATGTGCCACACTTCAGATGGCACTAATGTTCACCCTGGCCTTGCAGAACTTTCTGTAGACAGCATCCTGTTTCTAAACACACAGTCTGTACTGTGACTATTAATGGTACAAATAGTGTCCTAGAAACTGAGATATCTCAGAAGTCCATGCACTTTTTAAAAAGCCTGAACTTTTTACATATCTCTGTATAATGAATAAAATGTAAATATTTCTAAACTGTAGAGTTTCTGAATTTTGAAAAGAAAATTTATGCAGTGGTTGAACCTCAGTTTATTTTATTGAGTCAGACTTTTGTGCTTCAGGGAGAAAATGGCAGCTTCCAACCCCCAGAAAAAGAACCTTTGGAAGAGTTTTTCATTTCTTTACTTTTGATTTCAAGCCCTAATCCCTCTGCCTATAGTTCTTTTCCACATGGTTATGCATCTTTCTGCCATAAGACTGTATGAAATTCTTTGTGTTAATAAAATACTTGCTTGAACTCTAATGGTAACCTTATGTCTACTTTTTCTGAAATATGATTTGATATTAACAAACTTGGTATTTTCTATGAATTTTGTGGGTTTAAAACATTGCATCAAGTTAAATTAAATGTAAACATAAATCTTATTTAACCACCTCTTTAACTTAGTATGTGATGTGAAATATTGATAGAGACATGCATTTTCTGATTGTTCCTTGGTAGTTTGTGCCTTCTCTTGCATTCAGCTGGGCTTATTTCAACCAAAAATCTTGGCAAGTTTTGGGTTTTTTTTTGCCAGGCTAGACAAAATAATTTGAGATTAACAGTAAGTAATTGCTATTGATAATACCATGATTACAGAAGGACAGTTGCCTTTGCCCAGCTAACTTTCAAGAGCTCTGGCTCCTCATAGACGCTGGTTTAGGACTCAAAGCTGGTTTAGGACTCAAATGGAAACAAGGAATTGGGGAAAAAATATTGTCATGGTCTCACCACATTACGTGCTTTGTATGGCTCAAAATGTTTGAAATAACATAAATTTACATAAATAACTTTTCAAGATTTTTTAAAAATGTGTTTTTTAAAAAAATAAATCTTTACACCAATGGTCAGGAGAGGAGAATAATTTGATTGCCTTGTTCGTCTACTCCTGATTCTAGCAAAAGTGTTAGAAGGTCTTAATTTCCAAGTGGGTAAAAGTAATCTTTATTACCTAGGCATGTCCATTAATATTCTTCAGGTTACCACATGATCTTCTGAATGAGCTTGTCAGCAATAAGATTAATTTGAAGTTGTGCTTTAAATAAAAAAATTAAGAAAAATTTTCAAGTCCTGTGTTGAAGAAGATGTAGGCAGTAAATATCATCCTGATTTAGAGAGGCAAAATGTGGGGTATGCATATCTCCATCCTGTATGTCCCAGTTTTGTACTTCCTATTCCTCCTTTTAACAAAATCCGCATGAGGCCTGTAATAAGTTGGTGTCTCGTTGTATCCTGTATCAGAGGATGTTTTGGTCATGTAAAGAGGCAAGAGTGACCACACTGGGCAGCTGCAAAACCAAGTGTGACTGCATGCATGGGAACCTGTGGAAAGAGTTGTGCAGAGCTCTGAGACTTCTCTCCAGCTTTGCAGGACTTGACAGATGAAAGGTAACCCTGTCTCTGGTAGTTAGAGTTTTGAAGCAATAGATAAATGAATAGCTGTGCTAGAAAGCAGTAAAATCCAAGCTCAGCAGCACTGGAGCAGAACACGAGCTAGCCGAGTTTCAAACTGAGGGTGTGAATCTTTATGTATCCCGTTCTTTACATATCTAGTAACTGCTCTGTGGTGGCTGATTGATTTCTGCTCTGCAGAAACGATCTGTTTGTACTTCTAGTCTTTAAAATAAAGCGAGACTCTAGACACTTCTGCAGCACAGATGCTACTTGCTCACCAGCCCCGCAGTTTCATCTACTCTAGCTAAAGCAGAGGGTAATATTAGAAGTTCAAGTTAGAGCTCTACTGCTTTCACATTTAAACCTCAGGCTGTTTTACAGCCTGTCTTTGTGTTGGGTTAATATTGGCTAAGGGCTAAAATCACCCTGCCTCCTTAACAGCACAGGAGGAGAAAGTGAGTCAAGTGAGATTGCTTATCAGTTAATGTTATGGGCAAAACCGACTGAATTTGGATGAGTCAAATTGGTTTACTTTGTTGCAAATCAAAATAGATTTCCCCCTTTTCATGCTCAGCTTCATTCCTTCATTTAGGACTTGGTCTGTCTCCTCCATCTCCCTGAGCAGTGCAGGGAGATGGGGAATAGGGTTTGCAGTCAAACTGTAATGGCTATTCTCTGTTGCTCCTTCCTCTTCACACTTTCCCCTGCTCTATCATGGTGCTACATGGTTGACTGCAGTCCTTTGAGAACCACTGCAGCATGAAGTTTCTATGGGCTGCAGGGAAATATCTTTTTCCAGCGCCTGGACCACCTCTTCCCCTGCATCACAGAATCACAGAGTCACAGAATATTAGGAGTTGGAAGAGACCTTGAGAGATCATCCAGTTCAACCCCCCTGCCTAAACAGGATCATCTAGAGTAGATCACATAGGAACATGTCCAGGTTGGTCTTGAATGTCTCCAAAGAAGGAGACTCCACAATCTCTCTGGGCAGCCTATTCCAGTAATATGTCACCCTCACAGTGAAAAAGTTCCTCCCTGTATTAAGATGAAACTTTCTGTGTTCCGGTTTGGACCCATTGCCCCTTGTCCTATCACTGGCCAACACTGAGAAGAGCCTGGATCCATCCTCCTGACACTCACCCTTTACATATTTATAAACATTAATGAGGTCACCCCCCAGTCTCCTCCAAGCTGAAGAGACCCAGCTATCTCAGCCTGTCCTCATAAGGANGCACATTGCTGGCTCATGGTCATTCTGCTATCTACCAGGACCCCCAGGTCCCTCTCACCTGCACTGCACTCTAACAGGCCAGTCCCCAACTGGCCAGTTCCCAACATCTGGGGTTGTTCCTCCCCAGATGCAATACCTACACTTGTCCTTATTAAATTTCACTCATTTCAGCTTGGAAAAGAGGAGACTGAGGGGTGACCTCATTAAAGTGTATAAATGTGTAAAGGGTGAGTGTCAGTAGGATGGATCCAGGTTCTTCTCCATGTTGGCCAGTGATAGGACAAGGGACATTGGGTCCAAGCTGTAATGTAGGAAATTCCATCTGAATATAAAGAAAACTTTTTCCCTGTGAGGGTGATATTGCACTGGAACAGTCTGCCCAGAGAGGTTGTGGAGTCTCCTTCTCTGGAGACATTCAAGGCCAATCTGGATGCGTTCCTGTGTAATGTAATCTAGGTGATCCTGTTTAGGCAGGGGGGTTGGACTGGATGATCTTTCAAGGTCCTTTCCAACTTGTAGCATTACGTGGTTCTTTGAATGAGGTGCTGCCATCTTGCCTGTGTCCTGTGGAGTGTCCCTCAGGGATGGCTGGAACCACCTGTACTCACTGTAGTCTTCTTCCATGTTGCTCTAGTTGTAATGCTGCACATCCATAGTTATGGCCTCTCAGCAGCCTGCAAAGCCTTTTACTCTATGCGGGATGAATTTTCAAGTGTAGTAGACATTGCTCAGGAAAAGTGAAAGCACTCAGATTGTGTGGCAGGTAAGCAGCCATAAAAGAACAAGTGTTGCGTTTTCTGAGGGGCTTATGTTGTATTTGCATGGGAATTGAAAAACATCATATGCTCATTCTCTGCTGAGAAGAGGCATAGATGCAGTTTGTTGTAGTTTATTTTCCTACTAATGGGACTTGCTAGTTCCTCAGCTACAGTAACACCATTTCTGTTGGTAATATTTGACTGATGTGCCTTCTTTCTTAAAACAGGCGATGGTAGTGTCAGATGGCGTGTTATTCTCTTCAGGACAGAGCCTTCACCTCCCCAGCCTTCCCAATAACTCCCTGTCTTTTTCTGAAGTGAAGAAGAAATCATCTCATGGGCCAAAGGTGAGATTTGTTTTGATATAATATACTTGATCTAGTGGTGATTTCCATGGAAAGTAATTAGAGAAGAAAATATCTGTACGTATTTTCACAATTATCATGACATAGTCCAGTGACGGTAGGTCTTGACACTTCTTTGTTGTGCTCTTAGTGTTTGTGATGTGAAAATAATGTAGAACAATGACGGCTGTGAGAACAGGTCCCAGTGAAGATACTGCTTGTCTGGTTTTGTACACACACAATTGTTTTTCTCCTTTTCCAGAAGAATTAATGATCTGATATGTTATTAGATGATTCTGGGGATGGAAGGGTGATCTACAGAAATGTGAAGAAAATGAAAAAAATATTATAATAACTTTGTTAAGTATTTTTGAATAGTTAAGGTAATTGGGTAGAGTGAAACTTGGAAGTTGTGTTCTTTAGCATTTTTAATTTTGTTTAAATTTCAGGGATTAATTCTTTAGTAGGTGTTTCAGACAGCTGTGTGTCATCAGTTGCTAGGATGTCGAATGGAATACGCAGCATAGGACATGGTAACACAAAAGTATAGATAGTCCAGGGAACCTTTTGAGTGATAACAGTGGACCTTTCTGAAACAGCACATAACTTCTTCAGTTTGACAAAGTGAATTAATGATGTGGGAGAATAAAGAATACCTTGTTATTTATTCAAATAAGAAATGCAACACAATGACTTGCTTTCTAATTGAATGTAACATGTATGTGTTTTCTTCATTCTGTTAATTGAGTATCGGATTTCCTTTTTAGCATCTTGTCAGTATATGTAGCTCAGTCTTGCAGCATACGCTCTGCAAGGGCCAATACACATTTTTATCAATTACTCTCATGTTCTCTAACTGTGGCAGTTCTTGTGAGAACTGTCAGGTAGTGAATTATCAGTATGATTAAGTGTGTCTATTGATAAAAATGTATCACAACAGTAAGGATGTATGGGGGGATGGAGATGAGAAGGGAAGTTCTTTGGTTCGTTAGGGCCTCACACGAGTGTCTCAAAGTCTGTCATGCAGGTCTTCCTGTGATGTTTAAAGGATATATGGATGTGTGATTATTTTTATTTCCCTAATAAGGAGCTGAGGTAGATTATATCTGAGGATTAGACTGAAGGCAGTTTGGCACGCTTAATTACTGCGTAATGCCTAAACCAAAGGCACCTGGCTACAGCTAAGTGGTGCAAGATACTGAAGATAACTGACTGACTGACTGACTGTGTAGACTGGGATGTATCTTACTCTACTTGGATACTGAAGATGAGTTACTTTGATGCTTTACAATCTGTTTTAGGGTTTTTATTGAGGTTCTGTAATTCTAGATTTCAGTTTCCAGTCACTTCTTTGGAGTTGGCTATAATGTTGATTCACGAGTCTTGTATAGCATGCCAAATCAGGCATACTGAGGCTTGACTTAAGTAAACAACCCAAGCGCCCACAGAAAGACTTCCAGGCGGTATGGACATGATACCAGGTCCCACACAAATGCCCCATGTAATAACTGTACACCATGGAAAGTCTTAAATCTCCAGGTAAATTCTTTCTGAAGTAAATGTAACCTGGAATGTCACATATTTGGACAACAACCTTTAATCTGGTGTAGGAACCTAACAAATGTGGTGTGTGGTTGGGCTGAAGCAGGGTGAAGGGAGTGTTGCATATTTGCTGCAAACATCCTTATAAATTTATTTTTGAAATCTTTCATTTCTGCTGAAGCAACCCCACCACCTGCAGTGAGTTTGACCCATAGCAGGAAGTTACAAGGTCAGTAGGAGGTTAGATGTGTGTCACATCTCAGGGTTGGTTTCAATTTCTGTGAAATTGTTATCAAGGAATATTTTTATTTAATTTGGATTTAAAAAAATAGGAGAGATCAGCAATAATGTTGTCTCTGAAGTTTTGGGTTATTTTTTGAACCTTGTGTACTGTTCACTGGAGTTTTTAATGGTGGGAAGAGATTTTGTATCAATAGCCTGTTTCTTGCCAGTCATGTGAATATTCCATTTTTTCCCCTCCCCCATCTATCTTTGTCTCCTCTTGTCCAACTTAAAACACACACTAATGACTAGAATAGCATATGATAGAATCTTATCTTAATCTGGACTCTCTCAAGGAATTCTGTGTCCTTCCTGAACTGAGGGGCCCAGAACTGCACACAGTATTGTAGATGTGGTCTCACCAAGANGCTCTCCAGTCTGTCTAAATCCTGTTGAATGGCAGCACAACCTTCTGATGTGTCAGCCACCCCTCCCAGCTTGGTGTCATCAGCAGACTTGCTGACTGTGCACTGTATTCCCTCATCCAGGTTATCAGTGAGTATCCTGAACAATACTGGTCCCAGTACTGACCCTCAAGGGACTCCACTAGTTACAGGCCTCCAGCCAGACTCTGCCCCACTGATTACAACTCCATGTTGTGGGCTGGGTTTTGCTGGGTTGTTTTGGGGTGGTTTTTTGTGTGCTTGTGTGTGTGTGGGTTCCCAAAGAGTTAGTGTTTTTATTCAATAGTAACACATTTGTATTCAAGAGAAGTCTGAATTTCTTTGAAGAAGTAATTCCTTTTACATAACTTCATTCTCTTTCTTTCTTTTAAGAACCATAGGCGTATTTGAGACTAACTCCAACCCATTTGCTTAACAGGAACACATTATTTGAAGAACACAGCATTTGAAGGAATGCTACTTTTATTAAAAAGTAAAATAATGCATGTTCTTCTGGTCACTAATCCCTTAAACTTGTAAACTCAGGGTACAGTAGATTAGTATGACCATGGTAATGTGTTCAGTTTAATAATTTAATAAAATTTAACGAACCACCCTTCTCTCCCTGCAATTGCTTCATTTGGTAATTGGTTTCCTAATGTCTCCCAGCAACTGGAGAAGTTTGAAATGATTTCCAGAGGATGCTGATTTTTCAAATTCAACCAAACTGAATTACATTTCGTGGTGTGAAGTCAGAAATCAACCTCACAAAATAGAGTTCAGTGCTAATTTTTGACAGAAGATTAAAACACTTCTGCAGTTACAAGTGTTACCTACTGAACAGTACTTACGGTCTGTTTGTGTCTCTAAAATTTACAGGACGATGTACTCTGTGTGTTAAGCTTTATTAGATAAGTTCATTAAGAAATACAACCAAGAAACAGGGCTCAGTCCTCTTTGTCCAGACTAGTCTATCACAAGAATTACTTACTCACTACTCATGCCGTACGGATTCATAATTTATAGCTCTTGACCTATCCACTTAGGAGAAAAAAATATATATTTACCTGGCCAATGGTGAGAGTCATCCCTCCTCCTCCATCACTATGCAGCCATCCCCTGTGTTGCACTGGGAAGCAGAAAAGTTGGACTCAGAAGTCCAACTGCTAGTGGAACCATTTCTAAAGCTTGAGGTTTTTTCCCCCCCTTCATAAACACTTACTTTATATCTTCCAGCTTGTAGACTTTGTTTATATGATTTCTGTAAATTAGCAGATTCTGATGAAATCGCCAGACAAAGATGTGGGAGATGATGTGGGAGCAATTTTCAGGGGATCCTGGCTGCATAATAGCCCTTGAGCTCTTTATGACCACCTCTCCTGCTTACCTGATGCTTCTGCTGCTCCCAGCATACATCAAGGCTTAGCATGAGCTGCATTAGTCAGAGTGTGAGTGTGAGTTGGATGCAAGAGTCACAGTAGCATGCTCTTTCTCCATTGGCAAAACTTTATGTTTAAAAAAAAAGTTTAGAAAGTATGATCAAAGATTTGTTAGTACTCTCTATGAAAGGGATTATATAGCTTGAAGTATGTGATGTTACTTGGCTTAAGAAAACATTGCAGGTATTATAACAAGCATATAATCCTTTCTATTTTTCTTCTCACGTCTGTTATGTAATGTGTCAAAGTATAACATTCACTTGGGTTGCTTCAATATTTGATGAATATACAAATGATGTAAGCTATGGTGTGTAAATATCTTGCTGGTTAAAACACCACGATCTCCATTTTACAAATGAACATGAGGAAAGACTTGTTTTATTTCTCCCGTGTATCAGAATCCATCACTCTTACTCCTTGAAACACTTCTAAAGGTAGGAAGGGAAAGAAACCTTACTAACCCTTTAAGTGTGTTGTGGCTTTTCGGGGCAAGCTTCTGGTGTAGAGAGGGAGGCTGCAGGATCTGGATATGTTCCTATGTGATCTACTTTAGATGATCCTGCTCGGGCAGGGGGGTTGGACTGAGTGATCTTTCGAGATCTTTTCCAGCTCCTAATAATCTGTGATTCTGTGATTCTGTGATTCTGTGGCTTCTGCGAGAACCAGCTTGAACCTTTTCTCAGGCCTGGCAAAGTAAATACCAGCTGAGCTCCCAAGGCCAGACTTTGCCACTGAAAAGGCCAGGCAAATCAGCGATGGCCATAGAGCTTCTGTGAATCACTTTTAGGAGAGAAAAACCACAAACAGCCTCTTTTTATCGCCAGAGAGGGGAGTGAGAAGATATAAGGAACTTTGCAGACACCAAGGTCAGTGAAGGGAGAGGAGGAGTCTCTGAGAGAATATTCCCTGCAGCCAGTGTAGTATACCGTGGTGGGGTGGGTGTCCCCCTTCAGCTCATGAAAGACCCCATGCAGGAACAGGTTTGCTTGGTGGGGTTTTGGGGGTAGGGGCTTGTGACTCTGGGGGACCAAGCTGGAGAAGTTGGGGCCTGAGAGACTGACCCATTTTATGAGCCTATAGAAATGACCCACTTCTGGGGCAGTTGAAGA
>VXBZ01003656.1:192107-244056 GCA_013399135.1 Heliornis fulica | reverse complement strand
TGTGTGTAGTGTAAAAAATTAGAGAGTTTTCTTTGCTTTCTTCTGTGTTGAGTCTGTTTTGCCCGTGACGCTGACTGCAGAATAATCTCTCCCTGTCCTTATCCTGACTCCAAAGCCTCTCAACATATATTTTCTCCCATCAAGCATAGACGGGAGTGATAGAGCAGCTTTGATGGGAGTCTGGCCTCCAGCCAGGATCAAACCACAAACCACCACAAACCCATTGCAGGGTTGTTGCAGCAACTTACAAAGTAAGATAAGTTACTTTTTTACTTAAAGAATTAATATAAAAGCAATGGGTTGGCTGTTTTAATGCAAGGGTAGCTTTCAGAGACCATGACAGGAATTTTTGTGTGTATATATATGTTAATTTTCTGAGTTTGTCGTGTGTACTTGTACACCGATTTCTATGGAGACATCAGCTTCCATGTTATAGAAAGAGGAAAAGTGACCTTAAATTTGAAAAGGCAAGAAAGATCTTAAGTTACTATGGGTGTTAATACCTATTTCACAGCTTTCATCTGTTGGAAAATGACTAAAACTTGTCTGTTCTTTTGGAGCAATGGTAAGGAGACAAGTAAGAAACTTAAGGACTCTGCTTAGTTTACTAACGGCATGTATTTTATTCCTCCCTGGGACAACACTTAGTGCTCTGTCATGATAGAAAAAGATGAGATGATAAAAGCATTAATGTTTCAGATTGCAACTTCGAGACTGGTCTTGGCATAAAACAAAGTATGGAGACTTAAAAAATAATTTTAAAAGACCACCAAAAAGCGGGGTTTTGACTGAAGTAAAATATCTCAAGAAATAATTAGTGATTTTTTTTTATTATTGTGTTTTAATTGATGTCTTACATTCATAATCCTGTCTGGGAAATGAGGAAGTTCCTTACATTCAGATATCATCATATAATTTTCATTGTTGATACTGCTCATTATTAATGTTGATGCATATATATTATATAAATATATAATTAATTTCCTAATCTGACTTAAAAATAAATTTGCATTGCTGATGCTGGAAACAATGAACAAAAAGCACAGTTTAATAATTTGTACAGCACTGTGTAGAAATTCAGTGTTTCACTAATTAAGAAAATGAGAAGTAATTATTTTTCATTATTTCCACCTATTGCTATGGAGGAAAAGGGAGATCCTGCTCTTTTTGCACATACAGTATAGGTTCTGCAGCATTAATAATGGTGCAACACATCCTGACTGGGTAAGTAATAAGCAGTTATCTGCCAACAGAGAGCAAGCACACCAGTGGATGTATTCTCTGTGTTTCATTTCTTGTCTTGTTGACACAACTTTCATAAAACAGGCTAATTCCATAGTGTTTTATTGGGTGGTTTCTTTGTGGGTTTGCCTTTTATTTTTTCCAGAGCAATCCTACTGCTTTATTTTTAAAATTAGTCAGCTCCCACAGAGCTTCAGTGGGACCACATTGTGCTTTGGTCCTTCAGTTTCCAGTGTACTGCTGCTATGTCTTCTGTGTTGTGAATGAAACAGTAGTTGAGTAAGGGGTAAGAAGACCTAAACATATTTCCCCTGTACACTTCTGTAAATCTGTGGCAGTTTTAGACAGCCAGACAAACCGCTTCTACACATGAGAGGGTTGTTATGCTTTAACCCGGGAGGGCAGCTGCTTGCCCACCACCCCCTGCCAGTGGGATGGAGGAAAGAATTGGAAGGGTAAAAGCGAGAAAACTCATGCGTTGATCTAAGGGCAGTTTAATAGGTAAAACAAATGCTGCACAAGCAAACAAAGCAAGGCAAGCAATTCATTCCCTTCTTTCTGACTTTCCTGGGCAGGCAGGTGTTCAGCCATTCATCCAGGACAGCAGGGCTCTATCATGTGTAACGGTTACTTGGAAAGACAAATGCCACCCCTCTGAACACATCCCCATCTTCCTCCTTCTTCCTGAAGCTTTATATGCTCACCATGATGTCAATCATGGTCACCTGTGTTGCCCCCCAACCTCTTGTGCACCTCCAGTCTGCTTACTGGTGAGGTGGGCTGAGAAGTAGAAAAGGCCTTAGCTCAGTGCAAACAATGCTCAGCAGTAGCTAAAACAACTGTGTGTTATCAACACTGTTTTGATCACAAACCCAGAACTTTACCAAGAAATTAGCTTGTCCCAATCAAGCTAATATGAAGGAAATAAACTCTGTCCCAGCCAAAAACAGTACAAAGGTTGAAAAAGGAATATTCTTAGCACTGTAGAATGGTGTGGGCTGATGGAAAAGAAAATAGACCTAGGGATTTGTGCATTAATTTTACACAGATGACAGCACATCCAGTCTTACACAGATGAGAGAGTTTCGGGCACCACTTTGGTCAGCAGATCGCAGAGGACTTGGATAAGTAACCAACCAAATTATTGAAAAAAAATGCATTTGTAATATTATGATGACTAGCAAAACGTTTACTAGTTCTCAATTTCCAATAGTGTTTTATTTGCATAACATTTTTCTTATTATATTGGAAGAACAATAACTAAGTATGTATAAGTGAAGAATGATACTGCTCTGCTCTTTCTTTCTTTGCCTATGTTATAGGACCTTGGAGAGATCATCCTCTTGGAAACCCTTTGTACAACAGTTCAGTTTCTAAAAGTAGTGAAGTACTTAGCCAAGACAGAAGCAATATATGCAAAAAAAGAAAAGGTTTTTAAAGTGAAGGGTGTTTCCATAAAAAGGCAGTAGCTGCTGAGATGTTGTGTGTCATATCAAGTCTTTCATAACCAGGCTGAACCCAGAGTTGTGTATGAGGAAAAGGATCTGGCAAAAGCTGGAGAGTTCCACAGTAGAGAAGTCACACTTTGCCTGAAATGTCACCAGGAACACATACTTTGTTCTGATCCTGAAGTAACTCTGTTGACAGTATATAGATCATATCCTAATCTTCCCTTTGTTTGGAGGGTTGGTTTTTTTTCTGACGCCTAATGATCATGGCTATCATTTGCTTAACTGTCCTTAGGTTCATCTTACCATGTTTCTATAAATATATACCTAATTCTTAAGACCAGAATTAATTTCTTGCAGATATTTACAAGCAGTGGTAACCACTTTGTAAAAGATAAAGTGATCATATATTATGTATATATGTAGTGCTTATATCTGTTCTTATATTGGTATTTACAGATTTGAATTTTCAACCTGCAGTTCCAAGGTTTTAATATAAATTCATACTGTGTCTGTCTCTTGGGTCTTTAAAGGTTTTCTTCTGTTTCCTCTCCTTTTTCCTATTTTTTTAACTTTTTTTGTTTTTTTCTTTGTAAGTAAAATTTGCTTTTTCTTTTTTTTTTTTTTTTTGCAGGACCCAACTAGAATTCTGAACACAAATAGTAGCAGCAGCAGTAGTAACCGTTTTTTAAAGATCCACAAGTTAGCAAAGGAGCACAAGGAAAAAATTTCTAAAGACTCAAAAGAACGTAAAAGTGCCTTCAAAGAACCTTCCAGGGAATACCATAAAACTTCCAAAGAACCCTCTAAGAAACCCAAAGAAAACAAACCACTGAAAGATCAAAAAATAGCTCCTAAGATAGCCTTCAAGGAACCCAAGCCCATATCCAAGCAGCCAAAATTTGAAAAGACCCGTATCCTTACCATGTCAGGTGGGCAGCAGCAAGAAAAGACCCCCACAAAAAGGTCCTGTGTTGTGGACTCTGATGAACTTTCTGCAAAAAAAAGGAAAAAAAGCAGTTCAGATTCATTATTAAGAAGTTTTTCTACCCCATCACTGGTTCTTACTTGTTCGGCTGACAAAAACCAGATAAAGGATAGACCTCAACTCAAGGTGGGGAGAGTCAATATGGAAAATAATGCACTGGAAAAGAAGTCGCCTACTTTGCAGCCATTTGATGATGAAGTTGTAGATCCCAATGACTCTGATCTGGAGGAAAGCATGTCTTTCAAATCTGAAGTAAGTGTTGAGTGTTCCCAGTCTGTGTGATTGTGCACTGCTATCTGTATTTTTCCCCTTCCTTTCTCTTGTCTGCTGGCACATTGTTCTAACTGAAGGATATTGACTGCTATCTGTTCAAACCTAACGTATGTTTGAGTTGAACTATATTGCCTATTCAAGTCTACTCAATTCATATATCTGTCAGCATTACGATGAACGAGCATATGAGGGATGGCTATAAATAGTATTGCTCTTTTGATCTTGTTCTTTTGAAATTTATGTTTCTAGTGAGAGAAAAGGAAATTGATTTAAATGCATGTATTTCACACTTTAAATCTTAGTGTTCAGGTGTTAAAGAATTCAGCATGCTCGGGAGAAGATTGTAGTAAGTCAAAGTGTTATTTTTTTGTAATTATTTTTCTGCTAAAAAGGGAAGTTCTGTGAATGATGCCAGTTTTTTGGAAGAAGAAGGTTCCTAGAATCCTGCTTTGATGAGTCTATTAAAATTAACAAGCTTACCCAAGGACACTTTTTTAGGGATTTCTGCTTTCCTAAAAAAATTCATATACCAGGCCTGCCTGAAAATATTTGTCTGACCATGCCAGTTCATCTGTTTCAAGCATCAGTTGTTCTTGGTGATTAGGATTTTAAGCATTCTTTAGCAGACTTTGGAGTTCAGCAGCATGTTTTATAGAGATGAGTAGAGAAGGAAGGTAGTGGGAAGAGTAGGCTTGTTCGGTGCCTTTACTGGTGCTTATGACAAGAAGTCGTGTGCATGGTAGAGAGAAAGTCTTTGCAGGCTTGCCTATTCAGTTTTCTCATTTTTCTGTTTTCTGTTGTGTGCTTCCATTACTTCTGTCAGATTCATAGTCCTGTTTGCTCTCTCTGGAACAGACAATAAATACCCTGCTGTGAGGAGGTGTCAACATTAGGTTTTTACTTCATAGAAACTTGCCATGAGGGAGAAAGTAATTTATTTCTGAAGTGACCTTTTAATGACTGGTCCCTTAAGGCATGCAAAGGCTGTAAAATTTAGAAAGTATAGGGTAGGACAGGCTCTGTTTTACAGCATAGAACTGGTGATACTGTAGTTGGGGTGGCGTTCTCATTCTGATTTAGAACTTAAGAATTTGTCTTTAGACCTGAAAATGTTCAAACTTACCAGACTATGTGTGAATTAATTTCTAATGCATTCAAAAGAAGCTGGATCTTCTATTTTAATTTATGTCAGTATGCTTAAGAGTTGCTGCCTACCCTCAGTATAGCGGGGTAATGAGCATGGATTTTGCTTTCAGATGTCCTAATCATTCAAATATATGCCATGTTGTGTCACATACATGTTTATTGGCAGCAACAATTCTCCATTTTTCATCAAAGACAAAAGAGTTGAGAGGAGCAACTGCAGTATAGCTGGGATTTTACAAGTGCACAGAACTACAGAGCAGCAGCAGAAAACAGATGTGAAGGATATGGATAGTGTTTAAAACTGATCCTTTTTAATTGTTGACCTGTGTTCCCCACTTTGGGGTATGGTATGGTGGCTGCACCCTTGGGTGTTTCATAGGATGACAAAATTCACTCACACAGATGTTTGTCATCTGTCTGCAGTTGACCTGCACTTCTTTAATTCTGTACTAAATCAAAAGAACAGCTTCAGGGTTTTCTAGTTCTGCAAGCCACTGTTACTAGAAGGGAGTCTGCTCAGAGAGGAGAAGATCATGCTGGTCTGGGCACTGGTGTATTTATAATATTTTGAAATCCTGGATCATGGAATAGTTAGAACTTCAGTGGAAGGATCAGCATGATCCACACCCACGTGAGTGAAAAGGATATCTGACATTTTGGGAGTGTATTCATTAATAAATCAGGCTAAGTATGGGTCTTGTCAATGACTGGATGCTATTTAGAAAGTCAATAATATATCTTTAGAAAAGCTATTTAAAAAAAACCAACCAAAACCAGAATAATTCCCGAAGATGTCTATGGATCCACACAATCATGAGGGCTGTGGTAGAAAGAGGTGGGTAGCCTGGTTAACGACTATCCACAGAATTTGGGTGGGAGGGGGAAAGAATTGTTCCTTCTACGTTTCATTCATTTTACCAGGGAACCTAGAGAAACATGACTGAGCAGTGTTAACAGAAGTAACTCTATATGTTTAAAAATACTGTTTGAACTTCTGTATGTTTTGGTGAGTTTCTAAACATTTCAGGAAAAGGAGTAGATTTTTACAGCTAGATCCATAAAGGCTGTATCCTATGAATATAGTTATATTAAAAAAACAAAGAACTTTCAATGTAACACAGAGAGTAACGGAATCACAAATGTGATGATGCTCTTGCTGTACAGGAATAATTATTTCAGGTCTATTAATGTTTCATGATACTAACTAACCAAGTTGTCTGAAGCTGGAAAGACTTTCAGTGGCATGTTCTGTCATAATAACATACTACAGAATTCAGACAAATGTTATTTCTTACGCTGGTACAGTTACAATGGTGTGTGCTGTAGCAATGGTGAGCAAAGAACGTATCATTATGTAGGAGTGTTTTCAGCAGTAAAGTATTCAGGTTTTATACCTACAGTGGCTCTAAAGCAGCAAAACCCAACTCAGCAAATTTGGGTTAGATATCACAAATCAGATTACAAAATCAATACCTGAAACAAAATTGTGAACCACAAAAACATGAACTTCGAGCCAAATGCATTTTTTCTAATTTATTACAAGAATTTATACAGCATTAGGTTTGTACTATGCCATATACCATATATGTAATTTCAAGTTATGAATAATTTCACTAAGAGGTTTTTGAGGACAGTATTTTCTTCACATGGAGGAAGAGATGTTTTCATTCTTAAACACGAGTGCCCCAAGAAGGTGACTATTCACTTTGTTGGTATTGGCTCATAGTCATAATTATGCTTAAAGATGCTAAATTTGTAATAAAAGGTGTAACGGACCAAAGCTGTATGTAGCTGCCCCACATCTGCAATGGTATAATTGTACCTAGGATTATTTTAGTCATGCTTTTATATTTTACAGAGTTCAGTTTTTGAGTAGGGCCACAAAACCAAGTAGATTTTGTGTGCACTTTTTTTTTTTTTTTTTAAGAGAAAAGGCATAATGAAGGTAGAGATCTGTTTCAGATGCCTTGGAGGAGTCTTCCCTTGGAAAATGTTTATTGCTTCTGAATTTTGCCCATTAACTAATTTTTTTTATAATACATGAGAAGCAAGTTAAGAAGTGGGATATCAGCAAACAGTGCTGGCCTTGTCCCACCGGCTGCATAGTAGTTCACCTGAACTCTTGCAGCTTTTGTCAAATATATTCACCAGAAGCTAGAACTTCATGCAAAAGTTAAGTTTCTTTCTCATGCTGGCCACACAGAAGACTCTATTATTCAGTGCTCGGAGTAGTCTTGGAGAGCTCTGAATTGTAAAGGCTGGGTTCAGGATTTTAAATTCATTATGACATTCTAAGAAGTCTTCATGGTAAAAGAAGCTGACAGGCATAGTTACCTGAGGTGCTGTTTTACCGGGTAGTGGCTACAGGAAGGCAATGCTGTGGCTCCCCTGATTTCTTCAGATACTTTGGTGATTCTTTGGTGGATCAAGATGGGGTGTATCCTTTCAATTAACAGTCTTTAATTTCAGACAGAAAAGAAGAACGTGTTCAACCTGGAAAAAAATGCTGCATAGCTCTAAGTGAAGCCACTGCAGCTGAAACACAGAACAAGAGATCAGGAAGACCATACATACATGTTTAGGTGTTAACAGATGTTCCCAGTGTATCTCTGCAGTTGCATTGATCTGAATAAAAACTCTTAATCTGTTGTGCATGAAAGGAATTTGCTGGTGGATTGTTTTAGAGAATGCATGTGGTTCAGTAGAGTAGATTTCTGCTGTGGTTATTTTGCACATGTGTATCATTTGTTTCCTTTCATGCCAATGTCCATGCAACTGTAGCATTGCCACTAGTAATAGGTGCAGCCTTTCGGCATGCCAAAATCCATGGAAGGTTGTGCTCCATTCAGCAGGATTTAGACAGGCGGAGAGCTGGGCAGGGAGACATCTAATGAGCTTGTACAAGGACAAGTGTAGGTATTGCATCTCGGGAGGAACAACCCCAGGTACTAGTACAGATTGGGGTCTGGCCTGTTAGGGAGCAGTGAAGGTGAGAGGGACCAGGGGGTCCTGGTAGACAGCAGGATGACCATGAGCCAGCAATGTGCCCTTATGGCCAAGAAAGCCAATGTCATCCTGGGGTGTATTAGAATGGGAGTGGCTAGTAGGTCAAGAGAGGTCCTGTTTCACCTCTACTCTGCCCTAGTGAGACCTCACTTGGAGCACTGTGTCCAGTTCTGGACTCCTCAGTTCCAGAAGGACATACAACTCCTTGAGAGAGTCCAGTGCAGGGCAACTAAGGTGATGAAGGGAGTGGAACACCTTCCTTATGAGGACAGGCTGAGATAGCTGGGTCTCTTCAGCTTGGAGAAGAGGAGACTGAGGGGTGACCTCATTAATGTTTATAAATATGTAAAGGGTGAGTGTCAGGAGGATGGATCCAGGCTCTTCTCAGTGTTGGCCAGTGATAGGACAAGGGGCAATGGGTCCAAGCTGGAACATAGGAAGTTCCATGTGAATGTAAGGAAAAACATTTTCCCTGTGAGGGTGACAGCACTGGGACAGGCTGCCCAGATAGGTTGTGGAGTCTCCTCCTCTGGAGACATTCAAGACCAATCTGGATGTGTTCCTGTGTGATCTAATCTAGGGGATCCTTCTCGGGCAGGGGAGTTGGACTACATGATCTTTCTAGGTCGCTTCCAACTTTTGACATTCTCTGACTCTGTGAAATCCAAACTGAGCAGAAATGTATGCTAGCAATTTATGACAGCTCAGAAGTGAGGAGTTTCAGGTGTTAAAAGGAGAGGACTTGAGTGGGTCTTTTGCATTTGGGAAAATTTTAGAGACCTCCTTAAGACGTCCATTACAGAACAATGAAACTATAATAGTGATTACATAGACTGTGGGTTTGTACTTAATTAACTGCTTGAGTATCTTAAAAGACTCTTACAGTTATAAGTACCTTTTTAAAGTAATCCATAAAATACCACTTTGATCTGACATGATCTATTAATTTGATGGCTTCAAAAATAGAAGAATATTTTTAAAATCCCTATCGTCTTATAAAACCTCCAGGCCCTTGTGAGCTGAAAAATGCTGCTTTCTGACAGAACTGTGAGCCAGAGTAACATCTTTTTCATATAATATTTGAAGTTAGAAATAACAGTAGTGAAATAGAGCTCTGTGTGTATCTTCGTGTGTTAACCCAGGCAAAAAAAGGGAATGTAGGTTTGTGGGTTTGGTTTTTTTTTTTTTGGTGACACACTGACTTTCTGAAGATACTTAGTGAGACAAAAGAGGATTGATGCTGATGATATCCTTTGTTGCAGGCTGCATACTGTGGGCTGGAAACCTGCTGTATTCTTAGAATCTTTGCTGGTATTTTAACACATTTTTCTACATTCGTTTTCCTTTTAGTCAGGGTGTGAATTCTGCTCTTAAAACCCTGCCAGCTACTCTTGTGAGATTGTTTGCTGATACTATTCCTGTGGTGAGGAGGTACTTCAGTATCTCAAACAGGATTCTTAGTGGATTCTGGAAATGCTGTGTGGTAGATCAGCATCTACTGGCATATGGCACCATCCTGCTGCTATTCTAAATCTATTTTTATCAGCTCTTTGTTTCTATGAAGGGAAAAATGCTTTGTTCACAAAAGCTTAGATGCCTATTAAGCTGCTCTGTAAATGGTGAGATGAACCATAGTTGGAAGAGAAAGCAGAAAGAACAACAGGAAGTGATTCTGTGGTGGCACAGATGTTAGAACTGAGATACTTTTGTTACCTTGGTGTATTAGGAGATCACTGGCTTATAAAAATGTTAAGGATTTAGAAATTAAATAATGGAGTGAAGCTATGTAGATGTGGTTAGTGGTCCACGGTCAAAATCTAGTCTAGTAAATAAGTACATTGTTTGTTTCTGTGACAGAATATTTGGTATTGAGTAGGATGGGGTTTTTTTCTGTTTTAGGCAATGTCATATTTTAGCCACAGAAATAACATATACATTATTATGCTACTATTTCAGACTTTGATATTTTACTTTATTCACAAGCGTTGGCTACATCTGTTTCAGTGGGGTCTACTCACATGGATTAACTTTCATTTACATAAATGCATTTTTGGATTGGAGCCTTGCTCTGTATTTCAGCCCTAGGAAATTCTGTTTACCTGCTGGCCTGTAGAAACTTTGAATTTTAACTGGATATGTGCAGTGCCAATATTTTCATTATGTTCTTTCCTTTGTGGCAAAAAAAAAATACTTTGTGTCTTATCCAAAGTTTTGACAGGAGGGAGAGGTGATTGCAGTCAAAACTTAAAAGATAGGTAATTTTGGTTTAGTCATGATCCAGTGAGATCTTCCTATTACAGATTCTGTTGCTTTGAAGTTGCTCTATCTATTAAATATGTTATGCTATGATCTAGAGATATGGCTCCATATAATTAAAATAAAATCCAGTACCTGTCAGTTATCAGCTGAAATAGTTTTTGCTGTCTTCAATAGTTAGATCTATCCAAGCCTTTTATGTACCTTTAATGTGGAACCATCAAGTTTGCAGTTATTTTCGTTGGCAAAAATGGCATGTTTTATACTTTTGAAGGTTTGCTACCAAGCTCCCCAAGAAGTTCAGTAGATGATTTTTATAACAATTCCCATCCAGAAACTTGTAATCTAGTGATAATCGATGTGATTTCTCTGGGACACACCATAAGTGCACGATTTAATGTATCATTTTAAAGACTGAGTAGTCAAACAGAGTTTAAGTTTTATCAAAGCGGGATAAAGACTCTGTGAACTCACCACTACGGTGAGTGTATCGTGTCATGCCTGTGTAGAATTAATGACAGTTCCTTGCCTGCCAATGAGGAACTGCTGTTCAGGTCTCCATGCTGTGGAGCCCTGGGGTTGTGCTGGGACTTGATGCTGCACTGTGGGGGAAAGCTGGGCAGCCCTTTTGGCATGGACAAGGGATGCTCCTGATGAACATCATGTGCCAGCTTCAAATTCAAAGGTAAAAGTGTCTGCGTGTCACTTCTAGTGGTGACATGTACCACAACCCTGTCAGAGGGAATAACTCAAAGCAGATGTAGCCCAGCAGTGCGCTTCTTTGCCCTCTGTGTCTCCCCTTGGTGGCAGATGTGGACACTTGGTGGATGAAGTGGAGTTGTTCAGTCCTTTGAGTTAAAGATGTGTTGGCTTACTTTACTAAAAGCTGATGCACTTAAAAGGCAGTAGTTAAAGTACAGGAGCACTGTTAGAGAAAGTTTGTCCTGGGAGAGCATACTCCTCCTCCCCGAGAAGCTAACTTCAGACAAACTGGAAGTGAAAGTAATACCCAGATGTTCCTAGTTTTAAGTGGATAAACTTTTCAGTATGGATGGCATGTAGAAACATAAATCTTTAGGCTGTTGTGCCTAAAAATTGGAAATACGTAGACCGGCTGATCTGAAATGGGATATTACCACACCACTTAAAATTTTATTCCAGGAAGCAATACTTAAGCTTCCTTTAAAAATGGTTTAGAGGAAGGCAAGAGAAGCTATTGTCACCCACATGCAGATGTTTTCTGTTTTTATAGTGTGAATAAGAAGCTTGAAGTGATGGGATTTATTTTTAGAAAAAGTTACATGAATCCAGACAACCATGAAATATTTCAGAAACAGCTCTATTACACACTGTGTTATAAGCAGGTGAGTTTGCCTGAAAATTGTTTGCAGATCAAGAGTAGGTTGTGCTACTTGTAAAAACAGTCAAGAGTTTGGAAATTACAGAAGCCAAGTGATTTACAGCTGGTGAAAAAGATACCTTTTCAGGGAAAACTCAAGCCAAAGGAAAGTCTCTTTTCTTGCCAAAGAGTTTCAAAGCACGGAATCCCTCAAGCAGGTCTCATAAAGGAGCCAGTGTCTCCTGTGCATCGGTGTGAGAGCACTAAAACAAAATAGACTGTCTAAGAATGCAATAAATCATACTGGGTCATTGCACTAATGAACAGTTTGGGCCTAAACTCTCATTAGCTTGTCTGCAGGAAGAGAAAACTAGTAAAACAGGAAAAGGACATATGAGAGAAGCTCTTTGCTGGTACTGCCTTAATCTTTTATTGTTGAAGGACACCCTTTAGCTAATTTGAGACCCATTTAAAAAAAAGAAAAATCTGTTTCGTGAGTAGTCACCAGTGGAGAAGAGCAGAAAGCCCAAGTGAATAAAGCCATAAATACCTATGCCCTTGTAATAATAGCTTGTAAAACTGTCAGAAAGCTTTGCTTAAGTGACAAAAGAAGCATCAGACTCTCAGCACTAATCCATATTCATATATGTAAGGCATATTTTTAGTTCCTTATAAAATGGCAAGTCATTCTATTAATAACATTCATTCTTATGTTAAAAGAAACTGCTTTGAGTGTGCTCTCACTCCAGATTTATCAAAGTTTAAAAAGCTAGGTTTAATTTCCCGTACTAAACAATTTTAGCTTTTATTTCTATTTGTTTAGTATAATAAATTTTCAGACAGGGCCATTTAAGTAATGTAAATTGTTTCAAGAGGCATTAAGAACTCTTTTTAAAAGAGCATGGAGCATCATTTGCATTTGTGGGACTATATGGTTTGGCTTCTCAAAAAGATGTTGCTAAAGCAGAGCAAAGTTTTTACTGGGAAATATAACTATATATGTATTTATATCTATTCCTTCTTGTGATCCTGGCTCAATTAGTTAATTCAGGGAGAAAATTACACATAGGAATTTTGCTGGTGGTTGCATGCCTTATAATGTGAAGAAGAACTAGTCCTTTCCTCTTTTATTATTTGCAGTAAACTGGTTCAGAAAGAAAGTAGTGAAGTTTTAATAGTGACAAATATCTCTGCACCAGTGGGATCTTGCTTTTTCCTAGTTTTAAGACTTCCTCAACTATGGTGGCCTTTTAGTGATTGTTATTTTTTTAAAAAAGAATAGATTTTTACTTAAGTTAAAGTTCATGTTGAAATTAATAAAGGAAAATCCAGTTAATGGAAATGAAATGTTCAGAAACATAGAAACCAGTTGTCAGCTGGTAATTTTACTGCAAAAGGCAGAAAGTGACAGATAAACCAGATGTTTAAGGGTAACCTGAAACTGGAAGATGGAAACTAGTTTCCAGAATGGTGATGTCTTTAAAGTGTGCATTGACTCTTATTCTCTATCAGTGCAGTCTGTTTCATTTTATCATAATTACTGTTAAAAGTCTTGTATGGTTTTCAGAAGTTACAGGCATTAAAATAATAAATCAGAATTACTTGTTTTTGGAGCAGTGTCAAGAGATGCTGGAATATCTTCCAAAAATATCTGATGCTGTGGACCACGTATTAATCCCTCTCAGTACTTAAATATGGGTTGTGATGATGGCTTTTTTTTCTTTTAGATGCTGTCTGTAGCCATAATGAGGTCCAGAGTTTACATTTTGACTACCTGTCTGTGAGAACCGAGGGTGGTGTTGATTAGAGGAGAGCAGATGTTAATGGTGTTTTTCTCAAGCATTCTGTTGCCCAAATAGGCATCTCCATTGTGAGAAAAGGCGGTAAAGGGCTGTAAATCTGCCTGCTCATTACAAAAGGCAGCAATAGATTGATTTGTGAACAAAAAGTAACTGTTAGGCTTAGGTAGCCTGTATTCCAGAAAACTGAGTTTTACAATGAATGCATATTAATTCTGTTATTTTTGAGAACTTAATTTTAATTCAGTAACAAGGGATACTGTATGGACAAGAAGAGTCTCTATACTTTCATTAGCCTGGCTGGCACATAACCGTAGTAGAGTTGTCTGAAATTTAATGCATACACAGGTTTTCTTTTCAGTAGTAGATTTTTAGATATTCAGTTCTTAACCTGGTTTTAAGTAACACTTTTGTATAGATACTTCTTTCTTGTGTTATGTTATCTTTTAGCAACTTCTGTGTGTATGTACCAGATTTGTTCTTTGGTTTACATACTTGCACATTCATCTTTGTATGTATCAACACCCATTCATTTCAATCCGCCGTGCCTAAGAAGCAGCAATGAAATGCAGGACCACATGCAACATGGCACTAGGAAGCAAGACTTCTCAGTTCAACCCAAGCAACTGAGAGCCAGCAGTGTGCCCAGGCAGCCAGAAGGGCCAACTGTGTCCTGGGATACATCAAGCATGGCATGGCCAGCCGGTCCAAGGAGGGAATTGTCCTGCTCTACACTGTGTTGGTGAAACCTTCCATTAAGCACTGGGTGCAGTTTTGGGATCCACAGGATGCAAGGGACACACAACTACTGGAGAGTGTCCAGAGGAGGGCAACGAGGATGGAGAAGGGTCTGGAGGGGAAGTCTTATGAGGAGAGGATGAAACCCCTTGGTTTGGTCAGACTAGAGAAGAGGAGGCTGAGGGGAGACCACAACACGGTCTGTGGCTTCCTGACAGAGGGGTATGAAGGGGGAAGTGACAGTCTCCTCTCTTTAGTGACCAGTGATATAACCCAAGGGAATGGCATGAAGCTGCAACAAGGGAGGTTTAGGTCAGGAAGAGGTTCTTTACTGAGAGGGTGGTCTGGCACTGGAACAGGCTCCCCAGGGAAGTGGTCCCAGCACCCAGCTTAACTGAGGTCAAGAAGCATCTGGGTGATGCACTGACATCTCTGGCCCTATGTGGAGCCAGGAATTGGACTCAGTGATCCTTATGGGTCCAACTCGCGGTGTTCCATGATTCTATGAACCTTCATGAGCCATAACCACATTCAGAAAAAGTATACAGAATTTTCAGTTGTAGTGCCAGGCCCTTTTCTTAATTTTCTAGAATTTCAGAGATAAATTTATACATTTGAAGCAATAGCTGGAAAACAATGCATGGGACTGTTTGTTAAATAATGTAAGTATTTTAATAACTTTGTTCTAGAAATCTAGTTCTCATTGTAATCAATAGATTCAAGATAATTTCCCTGTATAACAAGGCAATCTTTCTGGATCAATCACTAGTACAACTCATAATATTATTCTGTTTGAATGTTGTTTGGTTTTTTTTCTTGACAGTATATCTTAGGCAGTAGCAAACAGTAAGTGTTCTAGGTTTTCTTAAACCTAAACAATGTTTCTTACAGTGTTACTTATTTTCTTCTTTTATTTTCTTTCCTTTTAAGTCTGAACTACCCAGTCCTGATTGTTCCAGCTCCAGTTCCAATTCTACAGCATCTCAAAACAGCAGACAACAAGGTACCAAGAAAGATAAAGAAATTGAAAGGAACATGTAAAATGAAGGGGCAAATGAACTGGTGCTATCTTACTACTACTTTCTTGCTGCTTTTTGCTGCTTTTCACAGTCTGAACTGACCACAGTTTAGCTTTAGAGACTTTCCTTTGGGTAGTTTGCAGATGTGGCTGCAGTGGCAGATTAGAAGGGGAATGTGTATCTGAGAAAAGGATGCAAAGGATATTTGTTTTGAAGCACTGAATACATGCCAGTCACTGAGTAAGTGCGAAATTTGGAAGAGTTGTTTCGGAGGTGGTCCTTTTTCAGGAAGCACTTGACTTCACCTGAAACCCTGCTCAGGAAGGTGTGGCTTCCCATGGGAAGCCCAAGGATGGATGGACATAGACCCTTTAAAAGGGCTTTGATCCTCCCATACCATTGGGAAGTTTTAAGGACATACTTGAGATACATATTTTGAAAAGATGGTTAGGTTTTAAGTTGACTTTGAGTTTTCATTTTGGTTTTCTCGCTAGTAATTACAGTTTACTTGGAACTCAGCAAACAAATTAATTCTTCTTCCCAGAGAACATGCCAAGGCAGATTTTTTGTGAATAAGTTGAGATTCATTCTGCATCATCTATTAAGCTACTTAGTTCCTGCTTGGCCTTTTTCCCTTGGTTTATCAGATTATACAGCTGATACATTTTCAGTCAGCCTTTGTTTTGTTCTTTGGATTGGGGCATTTAAAAACCGGCTTTTAACTAATTAAAACTGCATTTATTTTACCCATTTTTACCCAGCCTTAAGGTTATGAAAATATATTAGCAGCCAAGGCAGACAGTTTGCTTTAAAAATGATCCACATGTGATGAATATCTGTACTACTGCCTTTCTGTAGAGGTCTGGTACTGATTTTCTAATGTGTTCTGGCAGCATTACTGCAGGTGTGAAAGAAAACAACAGCTGAAGTGAACTTTGTTTGATGACTGGCCTTGGACATTTAATTTTTACTTAAGACAGAACCCCTTCATGCTGAAACTCCATTTTTGCTCTCATGTAAACCTCCTTAGTGGTTTGAACATGCCAGAAGATTTGGATACCCGTTCTTGTATCTGTTACCTTGGTATTTCTTTCTGAGCAGACTGGATACATCTATCTATTTGGATCATATATAATAGAATTATAGAATGGGTTTTTTTGTTGTAAGGGACCTCAAAGATCATCTAGTTCCATGCTCCTTGCCATGAACAGGGTCACATTCAGTAGACCAGGTTGCCCAAAACCCCATCTAACCTATCATAGAGTGTCTTAGTTTTTTTGTGCCCTCTCAGGAATAGATGTGAGGTTTTTCCCTCTGATGTGAGTTACTCCAAAGTGTAAGTAGTATGTATATCTCCTCTTTCTTGCCACACTAAGTAGTGGCTGCTACTCCTTTCTTGGGAGTTCCTGTTAGCTAAATGTCTTCATTGCTCAGGCCATGTGTTTCTATATCAAAGGATTGAAGCACCAGGCATAATGTGGCATGATACACTGTGGTCAGAAACTATGCTACTAAGATGTAAGGAAACTAGCCTTTCTAGGCTAAGCCCAACCTGTGGAAAAAGCCCTGTGCTCTACCCTTTTATATGTACTGAAACATGGAATCCCTCTTTGTATATTTATAATTTAATTCTCTTTTATAACCCTTTACCTCAGGTTAACTCCCTGTGTCATCCCACTCCTTCACCCATCTCAGCAGTCAAGGGCCAATAAGAACGATGTCTGAAAGATCAAAATGAGCAAATTCTTCCTTTATCCCTGTGCTGATTCTGAGGATAGTGACCTCTCTCTTCCCTTTTTTATTGTTTATACAACAATAAACTCAGTTATAATGAGTTTATTAGAACTCATTTTAAAAGCCACGGGAGGAGTCCTTTCTCTCCTCCAAGGGTGAGTTGCTTAGATAGTCAGACTACAAGTTATATTTGCAAACAGCTGAGCATTGTTAGCCCAAGAACCACACAGGAATGGAAAATGGAGCCCAGATCAGCTGCTTCTGCAGATCAGTGCTGTTTGCGTGAACAAGAAGCGCTTCAGTATAACTCCTGTTGTCTACCTGTGCAAGTGCCTGGCTCACCAGGAATTTACCATCAGCAGAATGTGGACATCTTCCCAGTCAACATTGGGGTGTAAAAAAAGAACCTGCCCACATTGCACCAATTTACAAAAGTTACCTTAGTGGCAAATCGTTTGCAACAAGGGTTTTGAAGTCACTCACATAACTTGTCAAAAATGCTTGTGTCCTGAGCCTTGCAAGGCCTGTAATAGTTCCTTCCATAAAGGCAGCGCCCAACCTGTTAGGAATATAACAACTACAGACAGAGGTCTGTCTTCTCTTCTGGAAGTGACCACGGATGACACTCCTTGACTCTGTTTCCTCATTAGCAAACAGAGTTGTAAGGTTCATCTCCCTTTTTTCATAACACACAGAAGCTGACTTCCTTTACGTTAGTATTTTGCTTCCCAAGATGAAGGAATTACAAAACCCTAATAGTAACTGCTGTTCCTGCAGCCATCACCTTGCTGCTTCATGTTTCAGACGGTCTGTACTTTAGTGTTAAATTCCCCATAGCATCAGTCTTACTTCCTTCCCTCTTCCCCCCAACTTTTGCCCATTCTTACTTCAAGCAGCTGTAGTTTTACATTTTTCAGATATGCTAAACATATTCCTCTTTCTGATACTGTCTTTTTACAGCAAAATAAATGGAGTAAAATCAATCCAAAATACCAAACTTAATTTAATGCAGTTTTATGAGCATGTCATGCTTTGTACTTTCTAATATTCTGGAAAAGAGATAACATGGTGTTGCACAGGATTGATGCACTGTTTACATATAAACATTGGCAAAGTGCTTTCTGACCTGAAACTGACCCTGAAATAAAGTGAACAGCTAAAGCTGAATATATGAAAAACAGGAAGACAAAGACTGCCTTGGCCAGAACGAGTCAGAATGATTTTTTAGACTCTGCTTCTTAATACATGGGTTAATCTATGTACTATTACTGATAGGAAATCCGATTGTCCCTGTAGACCTTTACTTTCATATTACCTTTGAGAAAGCAAAAAAATGCTAAAACCCAGCAACAGAAAGAACCTTGCTTCTAGCAGGAATACAGTTATAGTAAATTTCTACTTCATCCATGGTCCAGGGGGCCACTTGTGCAAACACTTGAACATATGAGTGAATTAACTGCCATGAGTGAGTCCATTGAAGCAGGCTTTCTCATGCTAGCAAATGATTCATGGATAAATACCTGAAGCATAAGCCTCTGGTACAGTACTTCATGTGTTTAATGTTTAAAGACTCTCCCCCCTTCCAACACTGTAGAGAGAGTGGTTTTCTGTCATCTACAAAACTGAATGCATTGCCTGGAACACTACAAAGAGAACTTCATTTATGGATTTTATTGACTCTGTTGTCTGCATTCAGATGATAATGAAGACGAATCAGATGAAGCAGATGAGAATGACAATGATTCTGAGTTGGAACAACCTGTAAGTACACCGGGAGGAAGCAGAAGTTGCAGGTGAGTGTCTTGTGATTGCAAATAGCCTGGTGACCATGACATTGTGCTTGTTAGCAATAGGACCAAATGTAGCAAGTGGCAGAGAATTCAGACTCTCATTTTAAAGCATATGCATATAAAAAGTGCCTCTTCTAAAAACTGTCAGAATTAAGCACTCCCAATACAAACTATTTCTGTACTAATCCATATGGTTATGATGAGCCTTATTCATTTGACTTTCCTTGATTTCATGCCATTGTGGACCATACTCTCTGGTATAAATGAGTTAAAATTAAGTCCTTTAATTGTCATATGAGCTATTTTATACGTACTCTGTCATTTCAAGATCTCTGTGCTTACCATTTTTAGATTAGGTCGTTAAATCGGATCAGAATCAATGAAATTTGAATTCCAAGTAATTTCTGCACAACATGCAGTAGGTAACTTGTAAAATTGTAGACAGAAGGTAAAGCAAGCATCTGTCATCGAAATTTCTTTTTATAAAATAATTTTTCATCCAAGCTGAATGCCTAAGAGGGTGTTCTAAAAATCTTGAAGCTCCACCTCACATTTATTGGAGGTTATGGAAAACCTGTAACAGTCTCTCTGGAACCTTTTTATGGTGGGTTTTTCATCTGATCCATAAGGTTTTGCCACGAGTTCTCAGAACCTGAGCTCCAGTGCCAGCTACTGCTTAGTTGGGAAACTAATAGGAAAACATCAGTGAATGTCAGCTGCATCTCTGATGCACTTTAGCAGGTGGAATCAAGGAGAAAAAGACCAAGATTACTAGAGGTTTGAGTTTTTATTCATGTCAGTGAGCAGTATACAGGATTGTTTCAAGCTCAACTTGCCTCTAAGTGTGGAGATTATCTTAGGGATAATGTTTCTCTACCTTCTTTTTATCCCAGATAAGTTCTTTTTTCCTCCCAACAAGTAAATATTGCCTACTGTTCATAATTAAAGGATGAGAGCGACTAGGAGCCGAGCTTTTTCATGAAGGATCTCCTGAGATACTAAGGTTTTCAACTTTAGTCTGGAAAAAGGTTGTTCCTTATGATGAGAAACAAGGAACTTTTCAGTGAAACACTTGTCCAAGTGTGAAATACTTTATTTATACATATGTATATATATATGCATATATACACACACACACACATATATATATAAATACATATTTAGAAAGCTTTTAGAAGAGCAGAAAAATATCTCTACAAAATATTTTCTTCCTTCCCCATGGCTGTGAACTGAGATACAGACTCTCTTCAGGAATGTTGGGAACAGTGGTTTAATGTTCTTAATATTTAACTGTTTCTGTAATGTTAGCTGCTGTTAACTTGACATGTCCTCTTAGCCAGGTGCCAGCAGACAGCCTTGTTTTCTGGGCTACACAGTGAGTTTTCAACAGTGTGTCCCCGTTCGAATGCCTCTCTTCCATGATTAATGATGTCTTGCTTAGCACAGGGGTCATTCTTAGTGTCCTACCTCAAAGTGCAAGCTCGGTTCACCCCTGTTAACAGCCTTTTGTGTGGAGTTAAAAATCTTTTGGGTCTGTTTTTCCATAGGGTTAGTCCAAGTGATGTCCATAACAGTGACAGCAGTGCACCTTCCTCACCACTACAGTGTGAACCAGCACCACCTTTAATGAAAACCAACAACAACCAGGTAAAGTCAGGATTCATACATGCAACCCTGTGGAGCTGATACGAGATTTCCATTTACTTCAGGACATGTACTTTGTAAAATCGACAGAAGAGCTTTTCTTTCAGGAGATGGACATGTATTTGGTTTAACAAATATTATAGCCTATAGAAATGTTTTCATCAGTATTTTAAGAAATTTTTCCTTTTTGTATGAATCAGCTCTGTAAGGTAAATAATGCGAACTGGCTTTACAGCATCAGTTGTACAACTGATACAGGTTTGGGTTTGTATTAGCAGTATACATAGTTGTCATCAAGAGGCTCATTCTCAGGAGTTTGTTCATTCAGCTCTTCCCATTTCCCACCACCAGTGTTTATCCAGAAGATAAAATATTTTTTACTTCACTATCACCATACATATTACATATATGTCAGTTAACAGTGTTTCTATTTTTGAGGTAGGAAAATAGAGTAGCTCTGTGTTTCAGAGTAAAGAAATTAAAAAAAAAAGAAGATAAAAAATACAGCAGGGACAAATGAGAATTAGTGTTTGGAAGTTACTTCATCCCCAGTCACTAATTAAATAAGGCACTAAAATATAAAAATGACATATAAAAGTTGACATTCTTTTTTAAAAGAATCATAATTATGAAGTACATAATTTCTCTTTATTTTAGAGAGCCATAATTCACTTCCAGTGTCATTTGGATCATGTACAAAGTGGTTATGAAATTTACTGGCTAGCTAGAATTTACTGAATAGCTAGAACAGTGTCTACATGTATTTATACAAGTTTGTGGTTCAGATAGTAAGTTTTATGGATGAGTCTTAGTTTAACTGCTTCAGTTATCTGGCAGAAAGTATTTACTTATCATTGTTTTTCTAATAAGGTTTCCAATACAAGCATTCTGATGCATTCTCATATCAGTTAAAAAAATCCTGTGAGGAAAAAAACCACATTTGTCCACAAAGAGAGGAAGGAGATTCTGTGTCCAGAAAGCACTCATTATCTGGCAGAAACTCTGTAGCCTTTCTAGGTTCATCTGTACGCAGTTACAAGGCTTCTTTTACAAGAGTCTTTTTGGGGAAAACTAGAAAGATGAAGAATATTACTTTTACTGGAGACATAAGCATAGTAAAATTAAAACTCCTATCTGTGGCTTGTTTTTTAATGAAGACTAACTTCTACGGAGGCAATGTAATTGGTGAGTAATCAGAAGCCTCGATATCAGCAGCCACCTCAGTCACATCTTTCATACTCCCTTCCCTTTCAGTGCTCTAACAGAAGATCTACCTGTGCATTTAGACACCAAACAATAGCAGCATGCCAGGTGAATTTCACACACCTTCTATTTTTATAATTGAGCTGAAAATCATAAATTTAGAGAAGCATTATGAGAATCAAATTTGTATGGACGACAGCTACATTTTAAATGTCTGCTTGGAGGCATAGTGCTGCTTACCAGGAGGATGCTTTTGACTGATGAAATCAGTCTTGTGTTGCCTGAGTGTATTCATAGAAGTAAAGACCTTAAGGCAGAGCAAATATTTCTATAAGCTTCCTCAGATGTGCTTAGTGCTGTGTCTCATCTTAACCAAGAGATCTTAAGATTTCAGCTATGCATCAAGAGCACTGTAAGGAAGCCATGTTTTCAGATACACTGCGTCCTTGCTAAGGTTATGCTTGAAACCAAGAATTTTCTTGTTTTAAACAAAGAAAAGTATCTACTGAAACCACAAAAAGAGGTCTGGTTTGTTTTGGTGTGACATTTTATATTTGTTTTGGGTTTGGGTTTTTTTGTTTGGTTTTGGGTTTGTTTGGGTTTTTCTGTTTTTTGTGGTGGTGACTTTTTTGTTTGTGAGTTTTGGTTTGTGTAGTTGTTTTGTTTTTTTCAAAACACAACTATTTCTTCCACTGGCCTACAACAGCAGTAACCCCAGGGAGAGTTGAATCAAAGAACTGGTGGTGGTCTTCAGAAAAGTGTGGTTTTTCTTTCTGGCCATACGTCACTTTTGGCTAAGTAAGTCCTTAGTGTTATGGTCCTGCTCACTCCGAGGAGCATATATGCGATTTTAGTCATTTCTTCCAAGAAAACCAGAAATGAAAGGAAGCTTACAGAAAGCTGTCAGTGAGTGTTCTTGCTGGTCTAGAAGACTTGCTTTTTTACAGGACTTACTTTCTTGTTTTATTTACTGATTTTTTTTCTGACTGTGCAGTATGGCGTTGGACATAATGCTAGTAATCACAGAATATTAGGAGCTGGAAGAGACCTCAAAAGATCACTCAGTCCGACCCTCCTGCCCGAGCAGGATCATCTAGAGTAGATCACATAGGAACATGTCCAGATTGGTCTTGAATGTCTCCAAAGAAAGAGACTCCACAACCTCTCTGGGCAGCCTGTTCCAGTAATCTGTCACCCTCACAGTGAAAAAGATCCTACTTATATTCAAATAGAATATCTTAAAATGTAATGTGGGAAAAAAAATAAAAATCTCATTGTCTGTCATAATTTCTTTACCTTTTTCTTTTTTGGAAGAACTCATCATATTCCAAGTTATGAATGACATGGTGAATTTTTTGTTTTGACTCTACTTTTAGCTTCAGAAAATGTGTGTTGTACGTGAAAAAATTGGAGGAATCATCAACATCTCCGATTCCCTAAAATATTCCTAGCTCCTAAACTGTTCATATTAAGCATTGTGTTCTGCTACTTGTTGACAATCTGTTCTTGACTGTGGTTCAGTGCTGGATGAAGCATTCTTACTTTGTATATGTCATAGGAAATGGCTTTGTATGGCATTGAAGTAAGGGTACCATATAAATCCAAGAGAAATTACGGTCCAAAAGGTTGGGCTTTTGTCAAATCTCATGTAGTCATTTCAAAGACTGTTTCGAAATCTAGGTTGTAGAAGAGGCAGCAAGGGTCGGGGGCAGAGGGGGAGAGGAAAGGTAAGGTAACAGGAAACATAGTGATCATATGACATTTCAGAGGCATTGGAAGGTTGCCTCAGCATCATTTTTATCTGTAAAATCAGACCTCTTGTCCTACCATCCAGCAAAAAATTAAAAAAAAACCCCGAACAAGTGTTACAGAGGCTTTAGTAGACATGAAATTGATTCTTTTAAGGATAAATAACATCAATATCACCTCATTCCAGCAATTCAGCATTTTCTGCTGTAAGCTGCTCTTTTTATGAAAAGAATGAATAAATTTTAAGGATTAAAGAGAAGCTTAGTTTTGACTTTTGATTACATTTTCTTCAGATGTTATGTTCTTTGTGTTATTAATTGATAACACAGTTTTTCATATGTAACTGTATCCAATGATGCATGTAATTTTTACAGGATTTTCTTTCTTTTCCAGATTTTAGAAGTGAAAAATCCAATAAAGCAAAACAAACTGGATAAACAAACAAAGAATGGGGATTGTGATAAGGTAAATGAGATGAGGTAACACTAAACCAGTCCAGAGTGTGAGGTATTAATGTATTTACTAAACACCAACCTTTGTTACAGAATTAAAATGTTAGTAATTGGTACATCATTGCTTTGGGTTCCTTTAGGTGCAGATTCTTTTTTTTTCTCTTTTTTTTTTTCTTTTCTTTTTTTTCCTTTTTTATAATCCTGCATTGTGTACCTCTATTTTAAAGTGTTTTACTCCTCTTTAAAAACCATGTGATGATTTGGCAAATGCCAACAGTAGGGAATCTACCATCTATTATTTATTTTATCTACTCTCCACCACGTGGCATTGTGCTTCACAGATGAAGTGATAAGTTCTGAAGAGGAGAATTCACAGCTGTATAGTTCACAGCCAATAAATTAATCAATTGTATATTTTCCAGAATCCTGTCTGAGGGCTGTGCATTAAGGAAGTGGTAATGAGATTTAGCAGGTCAACTACAATGATATGAAGCAATAGTTAACATTTAACACTGAGGAAAAATAGCTTTGTTTAAAATTTTGTGAGCTTGCCATGGGTAAGAGCTCTAAGTTCTTGTGTGAGTGAATACTGCACAATTCCTGAGTGTGGACAAGTTCTCCTGAAGGTACATATTTTAAAGGCATTAAAGTCAACTTTATGATAATGTGAGAAGTTTCAGTATATGTTGCTAGGTTTTCATTGGTCTGATCCATACGCTTTTTGGCTTCTTAAGATGGATGCTATATCACTCTGCTTACAAGAAAAAAGATTTCTGATGTCTCAACCTGATGGAGAAATTGATAATTGGGTGGAAAGGTGGGATATGTTTGACATTCTAGGAAGTTGGACAAGGGAATTTACCATTGTATTAATATTGATTGATCACTCTTCTATCTTCATGTTGATACAGAAAAAAATTATTAAGAAGGGATAAAAAAGAGGGATTTGATTATGAGCCTTTGGGTTTGGATCTGGTATGAAAAGGTAGGAGATGTTTCTTAAAGATGCTCTTTTGTCATCCCTGGTCTGTTGGACTCTTTTTGCCACAGTAGAGATTATCTTCTACACCAGAGGGACTGCATGATAATGTTTTCATCAAGCTGAAGTATCTAAGAAAACTCACGAATACTTTTGAGTTGTATCTAGAGAAAGCCAGAGAAAGCCAGACTACTAAGAAAATTTTCCTCAAAAAAGACATAGATTTTTGATTGTTACTGTTTATTAAGACATTGAAAATTTTTTAAAAACATAGCAATGACTTAATTAACTACATGTTTGTGGGGTGGGGGGAATTTGTTTCTAGGCATATCTCGATGAACTAGTGGAGCTCCACAGAAGATTAATGTCATTGAGAGAGACACGCGTGCTGCAGCAGGTGAGGAGCACTCTTACACAATATCAAAGTATGTGAAATTGTGAAGTCATCTTCAGGGTTGGTTTTTTTTTCCCTTCATCTAAAACTATAGAATCAGATTTAATAGACTCCAAACCTGTGTAGTCTATACACAGCCCATTAACACTTTCAGTGCAGTTTAGTAAATTTTTGCACATTACATTGTCTTGTCACACCAAATGACAAATCTTTTTAACTTTCTGTCTGGAGCTACATTTTTTGCTAATTCATTGTTCTGTCTCTCAACATACTGTATCAACAGTTATGTGCAGATAGGAGATTAAATACAGCTGTGCACCATGACTAGACAAAAATCTTGTTGCTTTTTCCTGAAAATTACTGGTGTTTTCTTGGAAACAAATATGTTTTCTATAGGAAAGAGAAAACATGGAATTCAAAGCAAAACTCACTTTGAGCAAAACCACAATATATTTATTGAGTCTTCCAAAAGATGGAAGAGCCAAGATGCTTGTTAGCCAGTCTGCACTGGAACATGGTCCATGCAGTTTAGTTGAAAAGTCTTCAATCCCTTAATTTTCTGCAATTCATTAGTTCATAAGATTTTATCAGTTTACAGAAATATGTTCACAACATTGAATGGATAAGTTGCAGAGAATCAATGTTTCTCTGCTTTACAAATAAACTGTCACCCAATCTTAAATGTCTTTACTTCTTTGCTGCTATGTATTTAATGTAAAATACTTCCAGTGGAAACAAAAATAAAAAGATTACAGAGCTGAGACTTTTTAGGAATGAATATGAAACATAAAGACCAAGAAATACAAGTGTACAGAGAATATAGGAAGTACACAGGTCAGGAGAGCAAAGGATAAAACTGTAGAAAGGGATCATAGAATCGTTAAGATTATCAAGTCCAACCATTGACTTAACCCTGCCAGGTCCAATCACGAGCCCCTAAGCACCACATCCACAGGTCTTTTAAATGCCTCCAGGGATGGTGACTCAACAGCTTCCCTGGGCAGCCTGTTCCAGTACTTGGCCACTCTTTCAGTAAAGAATTTGCTCCTACTATCCACTCTAAACCTCACCTGGCACAATTTGAGGCAATTTCTTCTTGTCCTATCACTTCTTACTTGTGAGAAGTAAGAAGCCACCCACCTGGCTACAACTTCTTGTAAAGTAGCTGTAGAGAGCAATAGTCTCCCTTCAGCCTCCTCCACACTAAACAACCCCAGTTCCTTGTGCTGCTCCTTATCACTTGTTCTCCAGAGCCTTCACCAGCTTTGTTGTCCTTCTCTGGTTGCACTCCAGCAACTGGGTGTCCCTCTTGTGAAGGACCCAAAACTGAACACAGCACTTGAGGTGTCGCCTCACCAGTGCTGAATACAGGGGCACAATCACTTCCCTTCTCCGATACACTACTTCTGATAGAGGCCAGGATGCTGTTGGCTTTCTTGACTCTGAGCACACTGCTGGCTACTCAGCTGGCTGTTGACCAACACTCCCAGGTCTTTCTCCACCAGGCAGCTTTCCAGACACTCTTCCTCAAGCCTGTAGCAATGAGGAGTGCAGGACCAGGCACTCAGCCTTGTTGTACCTTATATAATCCCCCTTGGCCCATCAATACAGCCTCTCCACATCCCTCTGAAGAGTTTTCCTGCCCTCGAACAGACCAACACTCACACCCAACTTGCTGTCATCTGCAAACTTACTGAGTGAACTCAATCCCCTTGTCCAGATCATCCGCAAAGATGTGGAAGAGAACTGGACCAATACTGAGCCCTGGTGGCTATTATATGAGAAGAAAGACTGTTTGAAAGAGTATGCAACAGAACACTCTAAATAGTAGCAGGGGGTTTACAGGCAGCAGCAGTGTTGAAGTGGAATGGCGTATGACATGAAATATCTCTTTGGTCGGTTGGGGTCACCTGTCCCGGCTGTGTCCCCTCCCAACCTCTTGTGGACCTCCAGCCTGTTTGCTGATGGAGCGGTGTGAGAAGCAGAAAAGGTGTTGGCTCTGTGTGAGCTCTGCTCAGCAACAAAACCATCTCTGTATTACAGACACTATTTTCAGCACAAATCTAAAACATAGCCTCATGCTGGCTATTGTGAAGAAAATTAATCCAGTAAAAAACAGCACATTTTTGAAACTTATGTTAAGGTATGTGGAAAGGAGAGGTTTTTGCAATCTCAGTTTTTACCAGGTCCATAGGTATGACAGCACACAGGAATACAGCCTAGTTGGAAATGGGAAAAGAGTATCTGTATTGAGAATGTGGTTCTTTCCCAAATGAGGCATTTTTCTTTGAGACAGTTTGTTAAAGGAAGACGAAATAAATCCACAAAAAGGAGGGGAGATGCAGGAGAGATGTGATACTGAACTGCGAGTGCCTGGTTATCTAGCTAAGAAATCCTGATGTAAAATGATACTTAGAGATAGAAAGCAGGTGAAAAAGAACATTTGACCAAGGAATTAGTCCCATGAGAATCCCCAGAGCAATTTTAAGGTGAATATTGGATCATGGCTAGCCAGAAATTGGTCTGAAATTACATTTTTTAAAAGAAAACTCCTTCCCATCCCTTTCCTTGTAAAGAAAGGGTTTGAGATTTATGGTGGTAGGTTCCTTCTGTGGGTTGGGGCTTTTTTTTTTTCTGGTTGGTGGTTTTTTAACTCTGTGATTTCCAGTGAAATTGTAAGCATAACTGAGCATACAGTCAGATATTAATGCTGTATATCACATGCATTTGTATTTGGTTGGCTAAAGCTAGGTTCCTAACTCTGCATTTTCAGTGCAGATCATGTCAGCATGATACTGTGAAAGACAACAGAATATCTGGTAAGAATTTGCCTCTTACTTAGAGGAATCAGAAGTCATATCTTCAGGGGGTGAATAATCTCCCTAAAACCAGTGTACTAGACAGCAGAGGCGTAAGGAAGAAATTAAGAGTATGTAGCACTGCTGAAAATTGCATTGCTTGAGTCTACAAGGTGCTTAACTTCAGACAGCAACTATCTTTTGAAAATTTTCTGCAAGGGACAGTTTGCAGGTCTGGAAACTATCAAATGGCCTGAAACCACCCATAAATTGAAAAAATAACTATGTCTTTAGTTGCACTTTGGCTTCCTTAAACACACACACGCATTTGCTTGTTTAAAGGCTAGATAAATAGTTATACTATGATGGATAATGATGAAGCTGAGCTGGAGAGACACTGTGTAAACAAAGATGTACATTACAGCAGAAAAGCAAAGCTTACCTTAGCCAGAAAAAAATGGGATATTTCTGTTCTTTGCAGCCTGAGCTCTTGGAATAAAACATTTTAATGCTGTATTTTCAGTATTACAACTGTCAGACTTCCTAGCAAATAATCTCAACCTTTTTTTTTTCTTTTTCAAGTATTTCTGAATAGCATAAGGATGTGTATGCTAATACTGTAAATCATGAATTCCTCATTGACTGGCATACAGGCGGGTGTTTTTCATTGAGCTGTCTGGCTTTATCTTGATAAATTTTGCACATCCATTAAAACTTTGTGGTTCATTTCAGTCTGATTTACCAGATGCCCTGACATAGTGGCTATATTTCTTGAGGGGTGGCTGTATTTCTTGAGGGTTAACTATATTTCTTGAGGGGAGTATGATGGATATGTTTAAAATGTTTATATTTCCTTGGCTTAAAAGCCCAAAGCAGAATTTGATCAATAAAAGCTTATCATTTTTTTTTTAAATATGTAGAGCTGTTTAAAAATATATGTGTTAAGTTTCATGTAATCTTTGTTTCTAAAATTGTATATATTGCTGGGGTAGGGTGGGGGTTATAAGGAGTAGTATTCTTCCACTATAACACAAGGAAGCATTAGACATAATTGCTCAGCATACCTACACATTCTGGCCTTGCTTCTGTAAACTTCTTGTGCAGCCATTTATTTCTCACGTAGTGGATATTCGGATACCAAGCCTGGAATTAGATTCAGAACTTTAGAAGAGTAAGCTGGATTGATTCTATGGCTTCTCTTTCAGATGAGGCTTGAGAGAGTGCCAAAAATGAGAATGAGAAGTAACAAATATCAGAGTTTCCTTCTGGTAACAGTTTTTGTTCTGTTTGATTTTTTTTTCCCATGTGTTAATTGCAGAACAACAGAAGATGGAAAAGTGTTACCAGAATCTGCAATTCAATAAATGGGCAAACAAAGTTGGCATTTTTAGATTAAAAATCCCATATGGGGAAAAAAATAAATAAATCAAGGGTCACGGATTTAAATGAAGTGCTAATAGAGCAGAATTGTTCTTCAGTGCTTTCAGAATTTTGGACACGCACAAACCAAATTAAACAGATTTTACTCTTTTCCTCTGGCACCCCCAACCCGTGCCAGCCTGAGAAACAGGAGGTGACTGAAAAGGGACATTTTCAGTCTAGCAGGAATTTCCCTCTTATTATTTTATTTTGCTTCCATTCTGTTCAATCCACCCTGTAATGTGCCATTCTATGCCTGACAATACACATGAAGTTATTTCATTTATCATCAACATTTTTTGTGGTCTGAGGAGAAAAAACATCTGTTTATATGATGAAATGGAGAACAGAAAATTACAAAAGATTAAGTTTAAATTCAATGCTCTTTTTCAAGTTGGTGTATTCTTACCAGATTTGTCATTTTAAGGTACGCTCTGTGAGTCACACGTGAATGTATCTCCTTCAGCTGTGGAAAAAGAATTCCAGTCAAACCAATCAGGCTCAAACAAACAAAGAATATCTAGTGGCAGTATTTCAGTGAAGGTATAGGTGGAAGCCCTAGAACTGAATAGGTTTCAGATTGAAAGGTGCAAGCAGGACGTTGACCCAAGCTTGAGTGCTGCAGAAGATATAGTTGGAAAAACTGAGCAGAATATCAATGTTGTGTCAGCCCATGACACTACCCAGAGGCCCACATCAGGATGAGGTGCCTGCCTGTTTGCTCACTGGTGATGTTTGTCCCTTGAAATGAAACTGCACATAGTGCAGTTATCATAGCCGTAGTGTGTTGGCACCGTGTGAGCCCTGTCTGACAAATAGTGCTTTGGCTTTCCAAGAAACTGAATGGCTTTTTTAGATAGGTGCACATCCTGGAACTTAACACATCTGGAATTACTAGTTACAGCAATTCCCTGTTACAACCACTCTGTAAACATGGCAGCTGCAGTTCAGAGACTAAAAATGTCAAAACTGAAGAAAGCACAAGTTAGCTATGTACTGTTGATTTCACAGAACCACAGACTGGTTGAGGTTAGGAGGAACCTCTGGTGGTCATCTGGTCCAACCCCTACGTGCTCAAGCAGGCACATGTAAAGCCAGTTGTCTAGGAGCATAGTGGATGGCTTTTGACTGTCTTCAAGAATGGAGACTCTGCAAACTCCCTGAACAAACTGTGCCAGTGCTCTGTCACCTTCACAGGAAAAAAAAAAGTGTTTCCTGATATTCAGAGGGAGACTCCTGTGTTTCAGTTGGTGCCCACTGCCTCAGGTCCTGTCACTGGACACAACTGAAAACAGTCTGGCTCTGTCTTCTTTCCAGCCCCCATCAGGTATTTGTACATAGGAAGATCTGCTCTCAGCCTTCTGTCTTCCAGGCTAAACAGTCCCATAGTCACCAGAAGTGGCTTTTTTTTCTTTTTTCTTTTTCTTTTTTTTTTTTTCTTAAACACTGACTTAGGAAATATGAAATTTTCGAATTAACATTTGGAAAATGTATTCTCATAAGTAGGCTGGCATTATGCTTGGTGATGATCTGAAAAATACTGGAGGTACTGTAGTCTGGATCAGAAATGAAGTGAAAAGTCTAATGGTTAAGCCTGCAAGTATTTGGGCAGTTGGGTTTGGTTTGTGCCTTTCATATGCTTAAAGGCATGTCAGTACATTCAGTGGGCATGTAAAAATGCTGGCATTTTAATCTGCATTTTTTCTTTTCTTTTCAGGTAGTAAATCTCATAGAAGAAACTGGACACTTCCACGTCACAAATACCACCTTCGACTTTGATCTTTGCTCGCTAGACAGAACCACAGTCCGTAAACTCCAGAGTTATCTGGAAACATCTGAAACATCCTGAGATTTTGGCACCTGGCTGCATAAAAACCAGCTCTTTAAATGAAATATTCAGAATGATGCAACCAACATGGGGAGAAAAAACACAACAACCTTACTCAGCTTTATTTTTCCTTGAAGCCAGTCCTCATCTCTTCATACAGGAGAGGAGAAATGACAGGACTCAGAGAACTGCTCTTCTCAAGGAGAAAATGCTCTGGAAGCATTTGCCTGGATAGCCTTGAAAAACAAACACGCAAAAACAAAACAAAACAACCCTCCGGTCTTAATGAATGTGTACAGTATCATGTATCTGTCTCTGTGGTATTCCAGTCCACAAGATGAATGCGTGTTCAACACACTGCCTTATTACATAACTGATCTATTTATTATTGCATACACGTCAGTGAGTCATTGAATGACACTACCAGATGTTGCAAGTAGTGGGATTCCATGTGTGCTCTTTTGATGCAGTACTATCACAAGCCAAGTAATATTCCTGTTAAATTGTCACTTCTTGCTATCTAGTCACTTAAAACACTAATAGTTTTGTTTCCACTTCTGCAGTTCCAGGAAATGAGTTACAAATTTGGGAGCCAAACAGGGGTCCTATATTTGATTCTTATCTGCCACATTGGATTGCACTGCAGCAGGTTGGACCACAGGTCCTTGTCTCTGTCCATCTATTGAATGTGACCGTGGTAGAAAATGCACCAAATATGATCATATGACTTTCTGTCTAGCCTTAGTGAATAAGCCAGTAGGACTTCTAACAAAAAATGTTATGTATACTGTCCTGGATCCAGCATCTTTTTCAGTCTACATTCTGTGGCTGTTACATTGTTATAAAATTAAATATGTAAGAGTGAAGGTGTTCTGCAGCATCATAATAAAAGAAGAAATACTGATCATATCTTTGAAGAAAATCTTGTAGAAAATTCTTAATTAGTTATTTATTACTTTGAGTTTCAGCACTCCTCTGCTACCAGTGTGTGATTCACTTTTACTGTAAAGCTACTTGCATAACATTTTTACTTGTTCATACACTACATGGTCTGCTTAGTTTGTTTTGGGGATTTTGTTTCCGGTTTTGTTGGGTTTGTTGCAACTACCAACTAAAACCCTTTGTCTGGACATATAATGCATTGTTATACATAGTTTAAAATATATTTTCTATATGTCTGTGTGTATGAATACATGCATAAAGGCTTTTTACTTTTCAGATTTTACTGTGTGAGCAAGAACCTGCTTGTGTTTCCAGAAGGTTTTCTTGTCTATAAAAATGAGTGTTCTTTCATACCATCAGTTACATCCTTCTCTATGCACGATCAAGTGAGAGGGTGTGTACTCAGTTTCACATCAAAGCTCTGTGTTCTCATATTGCTGGTTGATTCTTGATGCAATCATCAGCCTTCTATTAGAAGTTCAAATCTCCAAATCAAAAGAGAAAATAACTTTAAAGAATACTTCTGGATGCAAAGGTTTATTCAGGTTTACTAGCCTTAAAACATGTATCTTGTTTTTTTTATGTACCAGTATGTCATGTGTATGCTTCCATGCCACATGTAGTCTGTAAGTTTAGAGCTGAACAGTGTTATTTATGTGACTCACTGTTCATGCACACAGTTTGTGCAACACTGTAAAACTAAATTCCTGTTAGACTTATTTCTTATTCACATGGTAAATCTTAATACTGTTTTAAGTCCAAAGAAAAATTCACACTTGACTCTTTTTTTGAGAGGGTGGGATATAGATGGGTTAGGGGACTTTTTTCTTGTTTAAAGTGTTGTTTGACCACACTCCATGGGAAGCCCTTCTCAGAATTCCCAAGAATAAGTGTACTTCTTCAGTAATGTTATGACTCTTATTGATGACTGGCATGAAGCATACTTGAAGCATTACGTGTTCTTTAAATCCATGTCTTAATGTGCAATTGGGGGTGAAGAGCGAGTGGCAGTTTAATTTTAAAGTTATTTTTGATGTGTGGCAGGTGATGGTGGAGAGGGGTGCACGTGAAGGGGATAAACTTCGATTTTTCATTATTTTATATGAAAATGTTTGGAAATCTAAAAAAACTTAAAAATATTTAGTCTACTAGTGTGTGTTCAACTTCCTATACTTCAGTTATACAAGATACATAGGGAATTTTGTCAGTTTTGACTTTTCTAAGTTTTGTGGTAAAAACTCAGTGAGTTTCAGGAGGGGAAGAATCCCCTGATACTTTTAGTATGACTATTGCACTGTTTTGTTAGAAATGATGAAATGAATAATTTTACCCTTTAAATACCAGATAAGCTTTATTATACACTGAGAACAGGGGTAGAAGAGAACAGCAGATGGAAGAGGCATAAAAGGGAGATGGCAGCCATTGCAGTAGCAAGCTAGTGCTGAATTTCTTGCAAACCATGGAGATGTGAGAAAATAGACTGCACTTGTGTGTGTTGATCTTTTTTTTTTTTTTACAAAATTCTGATAGAATAAGAATTACTAGGTGTTAATCTAAATTTAAAATAAATTAGCTATTTTCATCTAATTTTGTATGCAGAAGCAAAATAAATTTCCGCTTAATTTCAGACATTCGTATTTCTTTTAAATAAAAAAATAGTTATACCGTTCCAAGATTTTAGTGTACATGAGCGTTGATCTTTGGGAGAATTTAAAGTGGTTTGGCAATTTGATTTTCATTTTTACATGACATCAAGCTGTCCAAAACACTTGTATTAATTCCTTGAGGTGACCAGACAGAGCAATAAGTTGCAATGCCTAAAAATTTATTTTCAGCTTGAGTGAGTCAGTGATGCCAGAACAGTAGTGGTATCCAATAGTTATCCAGACAGTTTTTGTCTCACCAGTAACTTTTCACTTCAGAAAGTGGATGCTGAGCAGACAAGTTTTAATGTCTTTCTGGAAGTCTGAATCAACTGAGAAGCTTTACAAAAATTTCAGTTTCATATAGATTTGAGAGATACCTTAGTCCATGTTAAAGAGCAGGAAAGGAGCAAGATACACACACTGAAGTGAGGAGAGTCTTCCAAAGTAAACAAAACCCACATTCAGTCTCCAGCCTTTTGTATTAAACGATTGATCTGTTTCTCTTCATTGGTTGGGTTTTTTTAGGTTAAGTCTACACTTTCAATTTCAGAAGCAGAGTATGCACAATTAATTTGGAAAACCTAGTAGTATTAAAATTTCTTTTTTTGTCCGGGTAACAGAAATAATTAGGTTTGGGTTTTATCTGATCTATTGTACTTCTTTCCCATTCTCACAGTAAAATAAAGTTATGTTCACAGTCTGTTTCGGATCCTTAGTCTTTACTTGGTTAAGTATCATTTTGCTGTCTTGGAAGCTATACTAGTGTCTTGGGGTCTCTGGAACGACCCACTGGTTTCAAGCCCCATTAATTCCTTTGCAAAATTAATGGGGAAGCTGTTAAAAGAGTCTGAAGATAAAACCACCCTGTTCAGATGCTACCTGCATTATCTTACTCCAGGTATTATCCTGGTGGTAAAATGATTTGCTTTATACTGTCTTTGTTCATACACATCATATCCCATCTTTAGCCACTTGCAGTTTACCAACAAACAGTGAATTTTTTTTTTTAACAAACTCTTGTTTCAGTCTATAGTGGGACTTAGTATTTTTGTGTTTTCTTTTTGCTACATAGATTTGCAGAGTTTCTTGTATTGCAAAAAAATGGAAATTGAGACTTGTGCTAAGAATTTGGTCTGGCTTTCAGCCATAGCTGGAGTTGTAAGGAACTGCAAAAATAAGCAGTGAGAAACATGCTCCAAAGTTTAACTAAAGTGCAAGGCATGTGCAGGTAGGAGATTCAACTGCTTTCTTAATTGTTAAGTGGTATACCAGGAAGCTCTTCTGTATACTGTACCAAGGAGCTTTACTGTGGAGCATGAAAGGCTTACAAACAGATGACGGGGACTAAAATTCAGATATCTGCAGTGCTTTTGTGTGCTCTTGGGAGTTAATCAGTGCTTTAACACAGCTAAACCAGTGACATTTACAAGACTGGCTCTGTGTTTGAGTGAGCAGATAAATTAACATCAAAGCGCAGCCACATAGGGCCTTGCATTTGTTTGAGCAGCACGAAATGCCACTGTGACTAGACAGGAAAGAGAAGCATTACCACAGTGAGAACAATACCCTTGGGTTAAGGGAAAAACAAGAAAACCAACCCCAGAAACCCAACAAGAACCACAAGGAGAAAAAGGTAAAGAAAGGGATTCACAAGTAAGTTGAATGTTGCTGGTTACATTAACGTAGAGGATACAGTTGCTGGTCAGCAGTTCTGACTACTGTGAGGTAGGGTAACAGCTTGCAGAGTGGCAGCTTCTTGAGTTCACTGCTGTAATAAACTATGTTGTTGCTGACTTGATGAGAGATGTATTGCAGCATCATAGAAAAAAATTAAGCTGTCTTGTGGCTTGAGATGCCAATGTCTGTTTATCATTTGTTTGAATATCGCATCTTATTTGGATTTTATGTTTTACCTCAGCCAGATTATCACTTTGCCGCTAGAATCAATCTTGCATTTTTCCTTCGTTATTTACTTTTAATTTCAGTCTGGAAATTTGAGCAAAGTCAAATATTGGCCTGTAAATACAGATGACATGTTCTCATCACCATTCAGCGTAATTCTGACTAGAAGTAACATTATCCGGAATGTTGTATCAAAAGGGGCATGTGTTTTCATATGTCCCTTCAGATAACTGGCGCTATAAAGCTGAAAATTCCATTAGTAAACTTTACCCTTCTCATCACAGCGAGGAATAAATGACTGCCTTTTATCATTGCTCACAGGGAGACAGGTTTCAAGGTCTGGGTCCTGTTTAGGAAATAGTAGGTTTGTGAAGCTGTCAGTTACATACTTTTAGTAAGACCTGGAAATAAAACCTGTCTTTTTAGGGAAGGAAAATGGGAGGAAAAAATCTGCCAAAAATATTTTCACTGTGGTGTTGCTTTTTTCCCAACAGTTGTATTCCTCTTCCAGATCCTTGGGCATCTAACAGCTAATAGAGACTCTATCTAGAAACCATTAAGGAATCAAAGGTATTGAAAGATAAACCAAGCAAGTTGCATTAAAAGTCTGGCTGCGCAAGTAATAAGGCCATAATGCTGATACTGGTTCCAGTGCAGGGCAGACATTCCTAGCACATGTGGTTTGTGTATCCATGTCTGAGTGGGTGGTCTAAAAAACGGCACAAAATGCTGCAGGAGGGCTTAGTTTCTGAGCAGTGCAGAGGAGACACCCAGGACAGGCTCCGCCAGTGCCACCCAAGTTATCCAAGATAAAGCTGTTTTCTCTCAGCTTTCATGAACAGTAAAATTTTCACTTTGCTTAGTCACATAAATATTTTAATTCCCTTTTTCAGCTGTCTTAGTTCCCACTCAGACGTTTCATGCTCTCTGGGGACTTGGTTGTGTTAGGGGCGGGGTTATTTTGATGTGGTGATTACATGGCAGGGCATGAGCAGATAGAAGTGAAACGTGGTAGTGACTTCTTTTTCATTATTATTTCTATTTTCTAATTTCTGTCTGACAAATATGAGCCTCTGAAATGTTTTCCCTCAAAAGTTCTCTTTATGTGTGGGAACAATTCAATACCGCTGTCATTAGTGTTACTTTGTGCTAGTACACTCTGTAAGAGGATAAATTAAGAATAAGCTCCTGTGAAAGCCTATCAGGAGCAGGTGGCTGGGATAGGCACTTGCAACTGTGGAACAGAATACTGCAGTGCCTTGCTTTAAGCTGTAATATTCAATATCACCCATAATGTTGATTGCTAACGTAAATTTTACTCCTCTTTTAATCTTTAGCAGTTAAGGACTTATTTTTGGACAGTGGGTTTGTCATGGTTTTGCCCCAGCTGGCAGTAGAGTACCACGCAGCCTCTCTCCCTGGGTGGGGTGGGGAAGGAAGGAGGAAGGGGAAAAAGGAAAGCCAAACCTTATGGGTTGAGATGGCCAGTTCCTGGGGCAGCAGAGAGAAATAACAAAACTAGGACTTCATAGCAAAAATAAATAAAACTGGTGATAATGCAATTTCTCACTAAACCACAAAGCTCAGACTGCACAGCTCAGAGCTTTCCAAAGCCAGATTATCTCCAAACTGCACTACCTGGAACTGTGCTCTCCTCCCCCACCCTTTATGCTAGGCATTACATCATTGGTATGGAACACTCTTTCGGGCCAGATTGGCCTGCCTGTCATAGAATCATAGAATCATAGAATCATAGAATCATAGAATCATTGTTAAGGTTGGAAAAGACCCTTAAGATCATCCAGTCCAACCATTAACCTACCGCCACCAAGTCTACCCTTAGACCATGTCCTCAAGCACTGCATCTACCCGTCTTTTAAACACCTCCATGGATGGGGACTCAACCACCTCCCTGGGTAGACCGTTCCAATGCTTGATGACTCTTTCAGTAAAGACGTTTTTCATAATATCTAACCTAAATCTGTCCTGGCTGTGTCCCCTCTCCATGGGGGAAAGAGGTGTTTTTCTCTCCATCCATGCAATGTCTTCCTTCCTTCCTGGTTCACTTTCTTAAAATAGTTAACAATAAAACATCAGGACTCACACTCTTCCCTTGACAATGTGATGCATTAAGCATCACCTGAACCTTTGATGGCCTAAAATCAACATTGGAACTGATATTTCCTCTTCTAAAGGAGTTGAAGCAAGGAAAGAACGATTGATTCTGCTTCACAAAATTGTTAAGGTTGGGAGGGACCTTGAGAAGCCATCTAATCCTACCACATGGTTTCTCCATGCAAGTCCCATCAAACTTTTGCCAGACCCTTTGGGAAGTTCTTGGTATTGTGCCTTTCTCATGCACTGTGTGTCCAAAGTAAAAGTTACTTTGAGCATCCAGCCATGCATACAAACCTTTTATCATTGATCCTTTAAGAACTGGAGTTTCGTCTTTCTCGATATGGAGCTCTACTCTGAGGACCAAAGCTAGTATATATCTCCCTCTGTTAACATGGAGGGGATATTGAAACTGTTTTATAGGAGCCTTCTCAACAATTTAGATATGCCAATTTACAATCAAAAGGTACTTGGTTAGCTGTTTATTTTTTAACTAATGATAATGTCTCTTTATATAAGCAATAATGTAGACTATCTAATTATTCATTCCAATCATAGATTGGAAGGAACCTCTAAAGATTATTGTGACACTGGCGGTAACCCTCCACTAGGCCAACGTCACAGAAAATAATTTCTTTGTAATATCTAAATCTAAATCTGCCATCTTTCAGTTCAGAGCTATTGCCCCTTGTCCTGTCACTACAGGCTCTATCAAAAAGTCTTTGTTTTGCATGTAAGTCCCTCTTATCTATTGAAAGGCTACAATAATCACAGAACATAGAATATACTGAGTTGGAAGGGACTCATAAGGATCAATGAGTCCAAATCAGTAAGGTTTTCCTCAGAGCCTTCTCCAGATAAACAACACCAACTCTCTCAGCCTGTCTTCATAGGAGACATGTTCCAGTCCCCTGATCATCTTAACGGCCCTCTTCTGGACCTGCTGTAATAGGTCCATATCTGTCTTGTGCCTGAGACCCCAGAGCTGGACACATTTCTCCAGGTGGGGTTTCACAAGAGCATAGTAGAGGGGGAGAATAGTAGGAGCTGGAAGAGACCTTGAAAGATCACTCAGTCCAACCCCCCCTGCCCACGCAGAAATCATCTAGAGTAGATCACATAGGAGCATGTCCAGAATCACCTCCCTTGACCTGCTGGACTTGCTTCCTTTTATGTAGCCCAGGGTATGGTTCACTCCGGGCTGCACACTGCCAACGCATGTCCAACTTTTTGTCTACCAGTAACCCCAAGTACTACTTCTCAGGGATGCTGTTATTCAGTTAGTTCCCCAGTCTGTATTGATGTTGGGGATTGTCTGACCCATGTACAGGACCTCACACTTGACATTGTTGGACCTCCTTAAGTTCACATAGGTCCACTCCTCAAGCCTGTCAAGGTCCTTCTGGATGACATCCTGTCCTTTAAGTGAATCTACTGCACCACACAGCTTGGTGCCATCTCTAACCTTGCTGGTGCACTCAAGTCCTCTATGTCATTTATTTAGATATTTAAATAGTATTTTTCAGGTATCCATCTAACAGTCCAACAGTCTATCAAACCCCTACCTTTCCAATGAAGTTGCAGAAATATTGTAGTGAACTGTGTCAAACGCCCTAGAGAAGTCTAGATAAATGATATATGTCACTATTCTCTACTCCACTGATGCGGTGACTCCATTGTAGAAACGCAATAGCTTATTCTGGCATTATTTGCCCTTGGTTGACTGTCTCTAATCACCTCCTAGCTTCCATATGCATTGATGTACCTTCTAGGAGGACCATGATCACAGGCACAGAGATGAAGCTCATTGGTTCCCTTGGTCAACATTTTAACCCTTTTTAAAAAAGCTAAACATCTTTTCTAGCCAATGTAACTGCAGAATCCCTTATTTTTGTTCATATCTCTCACAAAATTAATCTCCAATGGTACCTTGGCTTTCCCGATACCATCTGTACACATGCAGGCAGCACCCCTAAAGTTGCAGGGTTTCATTAATGAACACTCCTGCCTGTCTCGCTGACAATCATAGAATCATAGGCAATTTTAGGTCAGAAAGGACCTTGAGGAACATCTTGTTCCAGCCCCCCTGCCATGGGCAGGGACATCCTCCACTAGACCAGGTTTCCCAAAGCCACATCCAACCTGCCTTGAAGACTGCCAGGGAGGGGCTAGCCACAGCTTCTCTGGGCAACCTATGCCTGGATTTCACCATCCTCACACTAAGGAACTTCTTCCTAACATCTGATCTAAACCTACACTCATTCAGCTTAAGACTGTTACCCCTCATCCTATCACAAAATGCCCTTGAAACAGCTCCTCTTTAGCTTTCCTGTAAGCCCCCTTTAGATAATGGAAGGCTTCAATAAGGTCTCTCTGGAGACTTCTCATCTCCAGCCTGAATACACACAGTTCTCTGTATGCCCTCATAGGAGAGGTGCTCTACCCCTCTGGTTATCTATCTGGCCCTCTTCTACACCTGCTCCAACAGTTCCATGTCTTTCTTGTACTGCAGACTCCTGAACCAAACACAGTACTCTAATGTCTCAAAAGAGCGGAGTACAGGGGTAGAATCACCTCTCTTGACCTACTGGTCATGCTTCTTTACTATGGTTGGCTTACTGGGCTGCAAGTCCACATTGCCAGGTCGTGTTGAGTTTTTCATCAACCAACACTCCCTAGTCCTTCTTCTCAGGGATACTTTCAATCCATTGTCCTCCCAGCCTGTAGTTATTCTTGGGAATGCCCCATCACCTTGCACTTGACCTTGTTGAACTTCATAAGGTTTGCACACACCCACCTTTCCAGCCTGTCAAGGTCTCTCTGGATAGCATACCTTCCCTCCAGTGTGTCAACCTCATCACACAGCTTGGTGTCATTGACAAACTTGCTGAAGGTGCATTCAATGCCATTGTGAATGTCACCGCCCAAGATGTTAGTGCCAGTCCCATTACTGATCCCCGAAGAATGTTACTTACCCCTGGTCTCCATTTGGACATCAAGCTGTGACTGCAACATTTTTGAGTGTGTCCATCCAGTCAATTCCTTATCCACCAAGTTGTCCATCGATCAAGTTTATGCCTCGTCAATTTACAATGATGTCATGTGGGTCAGTGTCAAATACTTTGCACACATCCAGGTAGATGACATCAGTTGTATTACCATTATCTACCAATGCTGTAACACCATCATAAGAGGCCACTGAAATTGTCAGGCATGATTTGCCCTTAGTGAAACCATGTTGGCTAGCACCAATCACTTCCATATACTCCATGTGTCTTAGCATGGTTTTCAGAAGGTTCTGTTCCATGATTTTGCCAGGCACAGAGGTGAGACTGACCAGTATATAGTTCCCCGGGTCTTCCTTTTTTTCCTTTTTAAAAATGGGTGTTCTGTTTCTCCTTTTCCAGTAAGTGGGAACTTCACTGGGCTGCCACAAATACAATGGACAGTGGCTTAGCAACTTCATCCACCTCAGGACCCACAGATGCACCTCACCAGATCCCATGGATTTGTGCACCTTCAGGTTCCTTAGATACTCTCAAACCCACCATTACCTTATAGTTGTTCTTCATTGTCCCAGTTCCTGCCCTTGCCTTCCGTGACTTGAACACCCACTAATTCCTTACAGACCTGGAGTCTCCCCTCCTACAATTTAGGTTCCTCAAGTCTACTCTTCACCTGGTCCATATACCTCAAGATTGTGCATTCCACTATGACGTGATGACTGGACCCCAGGCTGTCACCAGTCTTGACATCTTTAATTAGTTAGTCATGTTGGTAAGCAACAGGTCTAGCAACACTTCTCCTCTAGTTGGACTGTTTATCACCTGATTAAGAAACTATCCTCAGTGCACTTCAAGAGTCCGTTGGACTGTTTACAGCCTTCTGTACCATTTTTCCAGCAGATGTTGGGGTGATTGAAGTCCCCAGCAGGATCAGAACCTGTGAGCATGATACTTTCTGAATTAAGAATTCTTTGTCAACAGGCTCCCCTTGCTTGGGAAACTATGAGGTTTCCTTGGTTGGCCTAATCACTAAATTTTACCCATAAGCTCTCAACAAGTTTTTCAAAGACTGTTCTATGCAATGAATTGATTTTTTTAACATAAAGAGCAACCACACCACCACTTTTTTCTTTCTTCATACCTTCTCAAACAATTTATAGCCATGAACTGCATCCCACCACATTTCAGTGAAAAAAATGACAGTGGTTTTCTTTTACTGTTTTGTCAGACACCTTCACTGGGTTCCAGATTTATCCTCAGACTGAAGAACCAAATTCATCTTGGTCTTAAACAAACTACAGTAATTTTCTGGAAGGTATTTCTTACAGTCAATCCATTTGTAATGTTATAGTAGCAGAAAATGCTTTAGTTTCTGGAGAAAATAACTAAAGGATTTTTATCACTCTGTGACATGGTCTCTTGGAAGAGACACTGTATGGCATCATAATCTCACCTTGGCATAATTTGGATTGTAATGAGTTTATGAACGTTGGTATCTCAGAGTAATTTTTCTCTCTTCTATGTGGACTGAATGCCCTTGAAGAGGACATCTTTGCTGGTGGATGCAAAGCAAAAGACTAGCACACCAAAACAGAGATGGGAGTTCTAATGAACCTGCAGGGAAAGAAGAACTTGTTTTACTGTGGTTGGTCAGCAATGAGGAAACTTCACTCTATAACACGCGGAATCGCAAGTCTGTTGTATCGCAGCACTTTGGGGAAAAAATGGCTCATTTGGTTAATTTATAACTGACATAATCTGCTCATACCAGCCATAAGGTTTCTAAAAGGAATTAATTGAAGTGTCTTTCCAATTCGGAAATCTTACTAGCCTCTCTACATTATTAGTGGCTAGACTGGGGATGTCCCTTAAGAGACCGTAGCTTTTGCTCTCCTGAAAAACACCCTTCTTGTAGTCATCACCTAGAGGACTGAAGAGATCAGTGTTAAGGAAGTCTCCTATAAATATTTTTGTCAGAATCAGTTGTGCTTAGATTTCAGTCAATCTTTATCTGATGAGAGTCTCCCATTCTTACACTGGTGATCTTAGTGACTTTCTTCACAGGTGTAGTGAGACTGCGGAGTGTCTAGTTGTCTAGTTGTCTAGACTAGTTGTCTTCCTTTTCAACTTAGACAAGATCCAGATTTTCCAGACTACATTCCTTGTTTTTATAGGCAGAAATAGCATTCTGCTCCAGAAATTATCTCAGACTGTCTATTCTGTACTCCCAACAGCTGTGTCATGGTGTCATCACCTATCCTCAATAATCTATGTGTGCTATTATTAGGAAACCTGCGTTTTTTAAGATTCCTTTGGCAGGCAGTATGGTGGCCTTGCTCCTTTCACTGCCATGCTACACAATGTCAGAAAGTACCTGTGAGGCAAGCTGGATGGCTGTTGTGAGTAGTCATCTGCTCTCACGAATATATATATGCCTGTGCCCTCTGAACGGAACACCTATCTCAAAGAACTCCATTACTGAGAAACAAGCAACCAGTTAATTTCACCACACATATACTGTGACTTTCAACAAGGCATTATGGCCTCTGCTGCTTCAGTTCTTTTGCTGTGGTCAAAGACTAGTACAATTTTCAGCTTCACCTCTCTTCCAGTGATGAGGCTTGTATATAGGCAAGACATCAGTTTACAGATCAGCAGTATCTAGAAGAATGGAGGTCACAGAGTCACAGAATGGCTGGTGTTGGAAAGGACCTCTAGAGATCATCTGGTCCAGCTTCCATGCTCAAGCAGGTACACCTGCAGCCAGTGGCAGAGTACGATGTCCACACGGTTTTGAATATCTCCAAGGATGGAAACGCTACAACCTCCCTGGGCAACCCGTGCTAATGCTTGAACACGTTCACAAAGTGTTTCCTGATGTTAGAGGGAACCTTCTGTGTTTCCATTTCTGCCCACTGCCTCGTGTCATTGGACACCACTGGAATGAGCCTGACCGTTGTTTTTACATGCTCCCTTCAGGTATTTGGACACATGAGATCACCATTGAGTGTTCTCTAGGCTGAACAGTCCCAGCTCAGCAGCATGCTTCAATGGGTTTGTCTGTCATTTCATCATGTAATACACGTAAAAATATCTATAGAACAAGTTAACGATGTTATATAATCCCTCACACTTGTGAAGACAGATATATATGGTTTTAGGTCTGCTTTATGAGATTTACATGGATGTCAAAGGTCTGTTTGTTTGCACAAGATCAGGGACTTAGTGGTGCAGTTATGAGGTAGCTGTCAGGATTTCTGCCAAATTTCTAGTGTATGTAGAATAGGAGAAACTTAAAGCAAAAAACCCGTAGCGCTGCTGAGTCACCATAGCTGACTGGACACTGAGTCTCTCCAACACCATGGAAAACTTCTCACAGTTACTTCTTAAAGGATAGCAAGTACAAAACCTAACTGTCCTGTCACAATGATTATTGTGAAAGCTTGAGCAAGGAGTGGTTTTGACATTTGCATTACAGTAGCTTTGGATAAAGAATTTATCTGAGATTTCTAAAAGGGAATTTCAGGGAATTGCAGAAACGGACTGCTCTTTCTAGAGCTTATTAAGAACCTATTTTGTTTAATAGGATTGAAGTAGTGATGTAAGGCATGTTATCTTTACTGGAAAGCTCCTGAATTCTTTCTGTTTTGCCAGGGCCTGATGGTTCTAATTTCTTTCTAATCCAAGACTGTAATCTATGTGGAGAAAAAGAGGGATATGTTAGCAGAAAAACAAAATAACTAATATTTTAAACAGGAAGGAGCCTGAGGAGGTCTCCAGTCCCAGCCCCAGCCTAGAGTAGTCTCATCTGGAAGGCCCAGACCAGGCTGCTCAGGGCTTTACCCAGTCAGAGTGGGAAAAGCACCAGGGATGGAGACATCATGACTTCCCTGAGTTTGTCTCCATTGTTGGGCTGTCCTCATAGGGAAAAAGATTTTCCTTATCTCCAGCTTTTGTAACTGCTTTTACCACAAAAGTTGAAAAGTAAAACTGTAGTCAAGCTATAGAAAGACTTGAAGACATCAAGGATGATGATGTAATAAAAAGAAAACAAAAACAATGGAAATACCTCCTTGTCTCCAGGAGATCCGGTGAATGAATTTTCATGTCCAACATGTCATTTGTGATTATTTACTTTGATCATCTCCATAATATAATGTTAAATTTCTCCCTGCAGTTTTTCCCAACCATTTGTAGCTGAATTACAGCTTTGAGTCTAAATGACTTTTGGTTTTAATCTGGGAATTCTACATGACATAAAATTGTCCCTGGTTCTCTGTCCCTAAAATTACCAACTTTCCTTTCATTTTAAGAGTCCAGTTTGGGCTATTTAAGCTATATATTTTTACTTATTTTAGTATGCAAATTTTATCCTCTTAATCAGACTACACTTTTCCTTCACTACCTGCAGGGCATGGTTTTCTTTTTCCATTAACTGCAACTAAAGTTTCTAATTTAACTGTCCTGTGCTTAATCTAGAAGTTTAAATTGCATGGATATGCTCCCCTTTCCTTTTTTTTTTTTTTCTGCTTTGATATTTGCTCATCTTACCAAAGTAGCTTTTCAGGAATTACAGAACATCCTGAGTTGGAAGGAACCTATTAGGATTATTGAGTCCAATTCCTTGGTCCTCACAGGACTATCTAAACCATGAGACTATTGTCCAGACCCTCTGAACTTGGCCAAGCTTGGTGCCATGATCAATTCTCTGGGGAGCCTGTTACAAGCACCAACCATCTTCTCCATGACTTTCTTTTTTCTCCATGACATTCTTTTCCCTTGTCCAGTTCAAAGTTCCTCTGATGCAGCTCACTCATCATTTCCTCATGTCCTGTTGCTGGAGATTGGCATGATCAAGAGGCTTGAAAAGGTATGTCCAAATGTGATGTATAAGTGTCAATGGAGTCCAGAACAAACACACCATTTAGGGAGTACACACAAATATGAGGCTGATCAGAGAGAAGAATAAATGTGTAAGAGCCTTGTTTGCGGTGCTGATGTGGTGTGAAGGGAACAGGTATGTGAAGAAGAAGGGGAAGCTGCTTTAGATGAAGGCATAAACAGTTGTAACAACAAATTTGGAAAGTTATTAATAACACTATCTTGGAGTTACTGGCTCTGTCTCCTGGAGGGAAGAGGGGCAGGTGGGGTGCCCTCACCAATGATCTGTAACAACAACAGGGAACATGACCTTCCCAAATGTCCTGCCTACAGTAAAACAGTTCGACAGGAAAGGTACTCTGTGTCTACTAATTGGAAGGAGAGAACAAGCTTTGGTGCTGCTAATTATTTTCAAGGTCAGTAACAGAAGATATCATTAGGGAGGAGTGCACACTGGGCTACAGAGAGAAGTAGGAATGCAGCGTGTTGAAAAATGCATGGCTGAGATGAGGGAGGATGAAGCATTCATGTGAGTCTTAGAATTTAATTAGAAAAAAAACCCAACATCAAAGGGCTGGTGTGGATAATTTACTGGTGGGAAGGAGGAAGAGGGAGATGTGATCTAAGAAAATAGGGTTTGGGGAGGCTAATTTTCAGAGGGTGTTTTTAAGTTGAAGATAATGCATAGTTTTGTGAATACTTTCAAAATCCCAGTACAAGAGCTTTACAAGTGACAATGACACTTTCCCTGCAGTTCTGAAGCTGTAGCGCAGATGCAGCCTCTACCCTAGGAACTTGTATAAATATAAAACACTGACAGTATTTCTTCACTTGGTGAATGATGGCTGCATGGAGTACACTTCTGAGGAAACCAAGTTAAACACTCATTTAATGAGATCAGGATATCTTGGTTTGTTCCAGGGGAGGTGAAGATGCCAAAGAAGTAATGTGAAAAAGTTCAAAAGTGAGCTTTTGAAGATATTTCGGAAGGTTTAATATCTCTTCCTCTCCCTAAATTTTAACATGCTCTTACTTCTGATTAAACTTTGCCCCTGTTTTGTGGCAAAACAATGGTATCTTTGTTAAACACTCAGTAGAGCTACTGATTCATTGTGTCCTACTTAATGTCTGTTTATTCTTCAGTTTATCTGGCTTGGGTTTCTTCGTCCTCTTCTTGTCAAAACAACAGAAAACAAAAATAGCACTCAGACCATTCTGCCTTGATTTCAAACCCAAACGCTAACACCTGAGAGAGATGTAATTTCTTTTTAACTGCTCTAATACATTCTGTATTGAATATTAGCTTCAAAAGCAGCAAAGTCAGGGCTTGTACTCTGTTTTCTGAGATGAAAGAAAAGCACGAGGGGTTCTATACCTCACTGTCCTGCCATCTCTGGAAGTGTAGATATGTACAGAAATAACAACCATTTGAAGAATTTTGCCAAAAAACAAGATGGTAAAACTTTCTGCCATATACAAGAGATGTTAACATCACTTTTCAAAAGGGTCCCACAGGCACTGAGGTTCTTACTCTGGTTTGTTCTCCATATGCACGAGTATTTTGTGTATTTGTCGCTGTAGTGGGTATCCTCCTGTATTGCCCACATTGTGTACCATAGTATGGGGTCTGTAGAATAACACCCATGTGATTCCTATAGAATTCAAGTTGTCTGAGTATATAACAATGGACCGTGAGCTTTGTGCTCAAGTAACAAAGATAGAATAGTAGTACATTTGATCTATAATCCTTCCAACAGTTTCCCAGAGAGGTTTGATAGACTGTGAAGCTGAAAAGTAGTCAATTAGACTATGTCCTATACTCTTTATGCACCACAGTGAGAGTATACAGAGAACTCATTCAATTTGAACTGTCTGTACAGCTTTCACATTGGATCTGCCTCACTATCCTGAACGTTGTGCACCAAAAAATACGTGTTCTGCTTACTCCTTTTACTTAAATGTTTGGGGTGTTTGACTTTGTAAATTTACTTTTCTTATCACACAAAGCCCTAACACTATCCTTTGTTAGAGAGCCCTTGAGGATTTGGGCTTGGATTTTCTTATTATTGCTAAAAGCATTAACATTTAATTTCATAGAAATTATTCTTTCTAGGAAAATGTAATGGCTAATAATAGTTAAATTTCTGTTTAATAGTGTGGCCTCTTTACAGCATCTGAAACTTTCAGGAGAATCTGTTATATCTCTTTAAATTAAGTCACTATACATACGGGTTTTTACAAATCTGCAGACAACTAGCATAGCTGAAGTAACTTCTACAGACAAGATGTTTACTGTATATTCTACAGCCTTAAATGCATCTTTTATTAAATCACTTTTTGTCACTCACTGTGAATCACTGTCATAAAACTGTAGAGATCCAGGTAATACTTAAGCAGCTTTGTGAGTAGACACAGCATTCCACAGGTGTCTCAAAACTATGGAGAATCTTGCCACCTAAATAAGAGATAATTTAGCCAGTAAAAAAAGCAGAAAAAGAAAAAGGAAAAGGAAAAGAAAAAGAAAAAGAAAAAGAAAAAGAAAAAGAAAAAGAAAAAGAAAAAGAAAAAGAAAAAGAAAAAGAAAAAGATAGGAGAAGCAGGCCCAGGAGCAATTGCAATGAATTTGTTGTGGACAATGTGCCAGTTTCAAAAGCACTATTGTACCAGGCAAAGTTAGCTACACCAACCTATTCAATCTGTGCACAGCACTTTCAGAAACAAACCGATCAAATGGTTGAAACAGAATCAAATACTATTCTCTTTCAATTAGCTCATTGTTCCTTGGCTAGACAGGCTAGGTCTGATTCCAGACAGTGCCATATCATCACAGGCCTTGGACTGGAAGCATGAATGTGCAAGTACATTCATTGAAAAGGTCTGCAAGGTAAATGTTTTCCCTTCTGAGGTTGAAAGCTGAGGATAGTTAGTGACCTTATCACAAAGAAATTCAGTTAGTCTTTCCTGACATCTTCCCTTGTCTTCCATCTGGGAAGGATTATCTCATATGTGATCAAAATAATCCTCTTTCTTTTTGTACATGGACCATAGCCTGTTCTCATGTCTCACAGCAAGTCCTCATCAAAGCAGGACATCTGCCTGGGCTTTGAAGTGTGCAGGGCTCGTGATCAGCGATCTCACCATCCAATTACTACAAAATGGATGCTACAAACCTGTGTTACAGCCAAAGAATAGCTATGACGGGAAGGTCTGGACATTTTTGTCCTCTTTCCTCCATGGTTCCATGTGGGACCAGAGTTACGGATCATTTATGTAGTCAACTTAGGGTGATTTTTCTGAAAGATTATGAAACCATAGGACTGCAACTACTCTGTCCTTGCTAACTGATTGCCAGAAAGTTACCAGTCCTGCTGAGCTGACACACTTCAGTTCCCAGCTTGCTGCAAGTTTGGTGGGGACATGATTTTATGTAAAGCAGCACTGGGTGATAAGGACTGTTGGAACTTTGCTTCCACAAAGTGCTGCTCTCTGGCTTTCATCACACTCCTCTTTATTCAATACTAGTTTTAGTGAGCACAAATGTTCCTTTGCCTCACTGGGGACTACTGAGAATGGTTTTATTAGTAATTTTCAGTCAGTCAGTTCTTTCTTTCATTGTTTTTCAGTTAAATAGAACAAGCTCTGAAGTATTAGATGTGCTCAAAAGAGCTACATGAATTCTCAAATGGGCCACCAACTCTACACTAGCTGTTGGGCGAGCTGTTTCATCTCATGATGCACAGCCACTTATTGCAACTGGGGAAGTCTTCTGAGCACTTGCAGCTGCCTAGGACAACATACACATAGGCTGAAGTTCTAATTGACAACAGAGAAACGTAGAAGGCACGTAGTGCTCTAACATACTAGGTACCTTTAAAGGTTTTATCTTGCCAAAACCAAAAGGAATTTTCTACTGAAATTCCCTATGGTATTGCAAGGTGAGGGTAAAGGAAAAAAAGCAGAAAACTTTTGGAAGTTGGAACCTGGAACCTGCGTGTAGGCCTAAGCATTTTTTTTGTTTCTCATGCTGCTGAAATATGAACATAAATATTTATTTGAAGCATTGTTTTGTGTGCTGGTCCCCTGCCCTCTCTTCTTCAGAAACACCCATAGTATGTTTTCTCAGTTGTTTTATGACTGAAAATAAAAAAAATATAAATATTTTCCAGAGTTTGTATTTCTGGATCTGGAAGATATTCTGTGGACACACGTTGTGACAAGATGTGTACATCCCACTCCTCTCCTGTAAAAATCAATAGCAGCATGATACACAGATACAATCCTTACAGAAAACAAAGCTTTACAATTTTAAAACTACTAAATGTCAAGGGTTTTCTTTTCCATCTGCATACTATACAAAAGCTCACAGTACCTCTGGTGCCAATTAATCTAATTGGTTCACTTAATTGGGCAATGTTTTCAAGTGCCACTAAACTATCTCAGGCCTTGGCATGCAATAAAAGGAGACGGTTTCATTAGTTTAAAAAGAAATAGAAAAGGAAAAAAAATAGAACAATTATATCTTATTTAAATGTCTTTGTGAGAGTTCATGAGTAAATGTGTGTACTGTTTATACAGATGCACGTGCAAACATGAGCCTGTTACTGATTTGGAATATTAAGTAGCTTCAAGACTTTTGTCTTTCATTAAATTTTCTTTGAAATATTAATCATGTACTGGCTTTTTAAATGTTAAGAAAGTTCTTTCTTCTAGGGTGCCTTCCACTCACCCCCTTCTTGATTACTTTCTCTTCCCTTGTCCTTTGCCTTTTGCCTTTACAGTTACATCTTTTTCCCGGTTCAAAGACTAAGGTGGCAGCTGTTATGGAGCCGGGTACTAGGGAGGAGTGACGGGACTTTCTAGGTGAGCTTGGCGTTTGCAGTGCTCCTTCAGCAGCAGTGGGCTGTGGATGCAAAATGAACAGTGAGACTTCTATTTTTGTTTTGATGTTCTCTTAAATAGATGTCTAAGGAAAGTACTTTGCCTACAGGAGACTGAAGATACTGCATGGCAGCGCCCCAGACAGTGAATTGACCCATAATATGTACCCCGTCTCTCTCCTGACTCTGGTAGTGGTACTTGAGTAGAGACCTGTAGGCTCTTCAGACTTTGAGACTTTGTCCTTGAATAGCTGTGGCCTCCAGCCTGCTCGCTCCTCCCTGGAGAAGGGTTTCCCCCATGCTGGAGAACTCCCAGCCGTGCATGACCCATTTCTTGCAGCAGGTGCCCAATGAGCTGTTTGGAGAACTAGCATCACCTTCCAGTCCTGTGCCCTGGTGTCCTCAGGCCTGCAGCTCCAAACAGCAATCGACTTGTTTTGCTGTGCCTGACATCATAACCCCATCTNACAAGGATGTAGAAATTTACTAGTGGCTAATAATTACAATCCTACTCTTCCAAAAAGCAATAAAATATAATTACAGTAGGAAACTAGGTGGGTGGTAGGTTGAGTAAAATTTGATTTTAAAAACAAACGATGCATAAATATGCAGGACATAAAAAATTATTGCAGCCGATTACTTTTTAAAAAATAAATTCTCCTCTAGCTTTGTTTTACTGGGAAATCTTGCTATGTATATTGTATCAACACTGTGAGATACAGAGAATCAGGATGTTTGCAGTTAATGGGACAAAACACATTAATCCACTTATAAGCAGTTTGAATAGTGTGAGTAATTCTATGCCACCAAGTGTCTTATGTTCCTGTGTTATTCCCTTCAGAGCAAGTGAGAGTTCACGGTCTTAGGTTTCCTAAAATGGAATTAGATACCTAGAAGCCTGCAGTTTGTTTATGTTTCTCTTCAAGCTAATCGAACGATGTGGTTGCATTCAATTAAACATTTTCTTCCAGCCTCTGGTATGTCCTAAACATCTTTGTGTATTTGATCTCCATGTAACTGCATTTATTCTAATTAGATTCATCCCTTTGCTGAGACTCTGGTGTATAAATGCTAAAATAAGCAAAACAACCACTTGAATTTTGGCAGTTGCTGCTGCTCTCACAGCAGTCTCAAAAGTGAAAGAGAACTACATCCTTTGTGTATATATGTGTGTGAGTGTGCATGCGTGTGCATGTGTAAACATCCATTATATTTTGCTTGGATACTGTTAATTTTCAACATGACCTCTTAAAAATAATGTGAGGTGAAAGAGTCTCCCAATTGTTGCTTGGAGGAAAGTAGGAGGTTTAACATATAGGACCATGGGGAGTATATTT
>VXBZ01003656.1:178073-189826 GCA_013399135.1 Heliornis fulica | reverse complement strand
TTTGTTGTTGCTTGTTTGTTTTTTTTTTTTTGTTTTTAAACAGGAATCATTTCAATAAGGATATGGAAATTGTGTCTATTGAATTTTAAATCTCATGTATGCAGAGGCAGTTTTTGTTTCAGAGTTAAAAGAAAATATTTCTGGTATTAGCAGCTAAGATCTAAAGTGATGTTTCATGGGTGGCTTAGGAGTCAGCAAAATTATCTATGGATAGAGTGGTTGCAGAGCATGAGAGGAGAAGGTATTTCAAGGGGAACTCAACTGTCTTTCAGTGGGAGTTCACACTACTAAATTAATATTAGGATCATTTATGGATCTTGCCACATGCAAGTGGCAAAGCAAAGGAGCAGTTGGTCAATGTTCCTAACAAAAGCTTAGATGGGAGCTGCAGTAGCTCATACAATAGTGGATTTGTCCTGCAGAAAGCCTCTGCATGTCTGATGTAAGCTATGAATTCAATCCAACTCTTTCTTGGGGCCTTTCCTTCATTCCTCTGGGAGCTCCCCACAGTCAACCAGCCCTCGCAGCCTCACCATGGCCACAGGCAGAGGTCTTCTCCTTTGGCAGCTCTCTGCTTGCCTGAGCGGGGTTCCAGAAATGCCACCTTTTCACAAATGATTCCTCTTCTTCCAGAAAGCTCTCAGATGTTACTTGTGCAGGAAGTGAGGCAGAGTATTTACACAGATGGCATTATCATTTGAGCCATTTTCCTTAGGCTTGGTAAACAGACATGATGCAGCCTTGCATCCAGCACTGATGATACACAGGTTTATTAGCTAGTCTCTAGTTTACTCTGTTGTCTCATCAAATAATATATTTTATGTCAATGTACTTGTATGTTGCAGTCAATCTCATGAAACTTCTATGTAATGCTTTATAAAAAAAATACATTGTTTATCTGACTAGAACTTTTACAGTTTTAATAGTATCACTAAAGATTCTGGGAGGATCGCTAAAAAGAAGCAGAAGGTTACTATAACCTGTTGTGTCATATTTTATATTCCTGTACTACCATAAAGGCTGCGATACTCAATTAAGACCACTGGGAAGGGATGCGTCTTTCAGAAAACAGAAGTGCAGAAGCCTATGAGAAAAATGGTTAAATGGTCACATCTGTGGTTTGTCATATTATGTGATGGCAGCATTGCAAGTAGAAACAAGAGCTAACCACATTATGTGACTGTTTTTGCATTTATAGCCTGAGACTAAAAAATTCATCCACAGTACTGTTTTATAACTATGTAATGAAATTTAGCTGAGACTGTTATGGATTTTACTATGCCTTGTGAAATCACTAGACACTGGGGAGCATGCAATACAGTTAAACAATTGCTTGGTAATCATTACACCCCAGCCCACAAAAATTCAACATTTCCCATGAAAAAAACACAGGTAGAAACACCACAGAAAATGGTCAATGAAGGAGCATGGAATTGTATGATTACTAAACCCCCTGTGATACATTCTGGTGTTTCTACTACAGCTGTTGGCCTCAAAGCTCATAAGCTCAGTGACACTAATTATAGCATTTTGATGGCTTTCCATCACTTTTGAATAGAATACGAATTACTGTTCAGCTCAAGGGATAGGTTTCATTACCTCAATTTTAAATGTTCGAGAGGTGTTATATTATGTTATAGCCAGATCTTCCAATATTATTCATGAATTTAGAGAACATTTAACTTTGGTTGCTGTAGTAAATTTTCAGCATATGTGAAAATCAAACTTCACATAGTCAATGTGTCTGCACAAACATCAGACTGAAGATCATGTGGACAGGTGGAAGTGATAAAGCCAATGACCGGAGTGTGGAGATGGACTGCAGTAAGCAATTCTCTCAGCTTTTGAAACCACTACATTCTGTTTAATCCATTCCCCAATAGACTTTCTCTATTTGCAAATAAAGTAAACCATAAATACTTATTAAAGTGTGGGAACAGCCTTAATGGTTCATAATTTCTTGCTAGGGAACTGAATATAATAAATCAAAATTAGTAGACAGCCTACTAAAATGCTTTAAATGCTTTAAAGATTGTCTCAAAAGAGTGTTCACTTTGTCATTTTTGACATTGTTTGGGTTATTATTCATTGATCTACTACTATGTATATGTCAAGTATGGATTCAACAGGCCAAATATATGTTATAATAAAACTAATCAAAATTTAGATAAAAATTTGGGAGTGACGGTATTCTCCCAACTTTCTCCCACCTCGGTTATTATAAAATATATTATTTAAATTTTTNATTCTGTGATTCTATGTTACTCTATCCATAAAACATCTCAGGCCTACCTAGCAAATAACAGCTTTATTTGGGGGTATGAATTAAAAATGTTTGGACAGAGTCATTTTGTCATTATTAAAGGTTTCTATTTTGTGTGTGTTCTCTGTATTGTAAGCTACTTTCCATATGACTGCCCAGATGATCACTTATGACAGTAGTACAGATAGACATATTTCACAAGTTTAAAGTGATTCTTGTTCTTCAACATGGCAACACCAGGTGATGTCTAGAAATGACTCTCAGTATTTCAGTTAGTGCCCTCTTCTCAGTAGAGGTCTGTATGCTGGCTGAATGGTTTATTAGTCCATTTGTGAAATCACCAGGAGTTATTAAATCACCAAGTCTGATCCCCTGGTGAACAGGGGATGAAAATTTTATTCAGTTAATCCTGGGCTGAATCTAGCTGAGAACACAATACCACATCTGCTGGCAAAGCACAGAGATATCTTTCAATTTCTTGGTTTGTGTTGATCTGGTTTAGAAGGTAAAAATGAAAAGCAAGAATATACAATGTGCTCTACAAAATACAGATAAGGCATGGTGAAATTATACGACTTTATGAATGTTTTCCTACTTTATATATAGAGAGTCTGTTTTAAAGATAAGCTTATTGACGAAGCAAGTACAAGTGTTAAACTGGGGGATTTTCAGGAAAGCCTTTGATTATTTTTGAGTCCTCGTTAATTTAGATCTTGGAGGGGTTTTTTTGTTTTGTTTTTTTTGGGTTTTGTTTTGTTTGTTTTTGGGGTTGTTTTTGTGGTTTTTTTTAATTTTTTTTTTTTTTCCCTTAAATCTTATCTCTTTTAAATGTGACTTGGGAGCTTACATCATTGCCACTTTTTTCCTGTTCGGGTGCTGACTGTGAGCTGAAAGTGATTCTTTAAAGGCTGCACTGAATGTTATTTTCTTTAAAGTGACAATGCTGTCTTAGGCACAGCTAAAAGACATCAGTAACACACAAAACACATTGTGCTCGATGAATTTCTGTCCATACGTGTTTNTAACACTGTTTCTACTGTGTTCTTAGCCAAAATATCTTGCAGACACTGTACCAAAAGCTCTGGCTTAAAAAAGTGCATCTTAAAACCACACTTCTCAGTCTTTGATCTGCAATGCAAAGATGATAATGTTTCTACAATTCTGTGATTCTATGTTACTCTGTCCATAAAACATCTCAGGCCTACCTAGCAAATAACAGCTTTATTTGGGGGAATGAATTAAAAATGTTTGGACAGAGTCATTTTGTCATTATTAAAGGTTTCTATTTTGTGTGTGTTCTCTGTATTGTAAGCTACTTTCCATATGACTGCCCAGATGATCACTTATGACAGTAGTACAGATAGACATATTTCACAAGTTTAAAGTGATTCTTGTTCTTCAACATGGCAACACCAGGTGATGTCTAGAAATGACTCTCAGTATTTCAGTTAGTGCCCTCTTCTCAGTAGAGGTCTGTATGCTGGCTGAATGGTTTATTAGTCCATTTGTGAAATCACCAGGAGTTATTAAATCACCAAGTCTGATCCCCTGGTGAACAGGGGATGAAAATTTTATTCAGTTAATCCTGGGCTGAATCTAGCTGAGAACACAATACCACATCTGCTGGCAAAGCACAGAGATATCTTTCAATTTCTTGGTTTGTGTTGATCTGGTTTAGAAGGTAAAAATGAAAAGCAAGAATATACAATGTGCTCTACAAAATACAGATAAGGCATGGTGAAATTATACGACTTTATGAATGTTTTCCTACTTTATATATAGAGAGTCTGTTTTAAAGATAAGCTTATTGACGAAGCAAGTACAAGTGTTAAACTGGGGGATTTTCAGGAAAGCCTTTGATTATTTTTGAGTCCTCGTTAATTTAGATCTTGGAGGGGTTTTTTTGTTTTGTTTTTTTTGGGTTTTGTTTTGTTTGTTTTTGGGGTTGTTTTTTTTGTTTTTTTTAATTTTTTTTTTTTTTCCCTTAAATCTTATCTCTTTTAAATGTGACTTGGGAGCTTACATCATTGCCACTTTTTTCCTGTTCGGGTGCTGACTGTGAGCTGAAAGTGATTCTTTAAAGGCTGCACTGAATGTTATTTTCTTTAAAGTGACAATGCTGTCTTAGGCACAGCTAAAAGACATCAGTAACACACAAAACACATTGTGCTCGATGAATTTCTGTCCATACGTGTTTAATAGCACTGGTAGTATGTGGTGCTGCTGCCATTGAGAGAAGGCATCAGATACCACCCAATGACATCTGGAAAGGGCCAGGTGTGATGAGCCATCATACCTGTAGCTATCTATAAACATTTTTTCCTAGAAAAATCAGCTGCAAACTCATGCTTTCCCAGACAGCAATTCAGAATGGCTGTCTCCACACATACGAGGGAAGTCTGTACTTAAAAAGTCTGTACTTAAAAAGTCTGTACCATCAAGCAGCAATAACTCTTAGAATGGGCTATGCCAAATACCTGTAGTTTAACTACACACCAAAAGCAAGTGCTGCTTTATTTATTTCTTTGTTTCTCATCATGTGCTGTGTAAACACAATTTTGCAGCTGATGAGATGTGCAGTGAAACCTATTGAACATCTACAGCATTTGGATCTTCCTAAGTAGGTGTCTCAGATAATCTATGTTCTGCCTATACGATTTCCTATAGTACTTCAAGTGGAAATGATATGCAATGTTTCTCTGTGATGCTCTGCACTGTTCAGCTGCTGAAATCCTGTATCCCAAACTTGGACACTACTGTCCAAAGGCTATCCTAAAAAGTAAAAAAATATGATCTATGTATTCCATTAGAAAAACTAATGATGGTGATGATTAGAACTTCTTAAAGTAAGATTAAAAACACAAGATATCAGACTTCAACTTTGTGATCTCCTCATAGAGAAGTACTCCTCAGGACTCATGCTGAAAGTACTTAGTCTTCATTTGTGTTTGATGAGCTTTTTCTTGTAATACAAGTCTCTCCTAAAAACTAGTCATATGATTAAAGATTACATCATTTTTCCATAATGTACTTCCTGTAACTCCTGTGATGCCAGAAGATGCAGACATTCAGCCAATTACAAATAGGCATTGCATTAATTTTAGCTACTGAGCTATCAGTACTACACCTAGTAACACTTGAAACCTATGTATAAGAAGCATGATGAGCTGAATAAATGTTTTTAAAGAGCTGACAGCAGTCCATTGAAAACAGTCTGGGAACACTGTTTACTTTACCAAAATGAACTGATGAAAATCTAATAGTTTCTGACTTCAGCAACTGTTTTCCTCTCCACACCATGTCCTGGTTGTATTTCAAGTGGATGAAGCATGCAAGCCAGTGAGTTCTTTTGGTCCATAAAAGTGAGAGGGGTTGTAAACTCAGCACAGCTGTACAAGCAAGCCTGCTCTCTGGCATCAATTCCACTTGGTGGAAGTAGGAAATCTGAAACAACTGCTGCCCTCGTGGTAGAATATTTAAGCAGAAGGGGCAGTCAAATGCCCAGATTCCTTATTTAAACTCAAAATATTTTGATAGCATTAACCATCAGAGTTGTGCTTTTGATAAAGGGATCCTTGACAACATGCTCGTCTTCACATTGTAATCTCATAATTGTATAGAATTGTATCTATCACATCTGTTACTTTAGCTGAAGAATTTTCTTCTGTTTTATTGCCAGTGAATTTGCAGTCCCAGCCTCCTGATGTGGAGGGAGATGTCTTGACCCTGATACTGTGTTCTATCTCCTTAATCTATTGAAAAGCCTTGGTGAACCTTAGTAGAAAAGATTATGATAGCCTTCACAACGTGGGTCTTCACTTTATTCGTGTAATGGTAAGCTGCTCTTCCTTGTCCTATCCTCTGGCCTAGTGCTGAAGCACATAAAAATTTGTGCAGACTGTTTTACAAATGAAGATGCCTTTGGGGTTGAACTTTTGCTACGATCCGAATAAGCTGAAGCAATAAATACATTCCACGCTTTCTCTTCGAAATAACTGACAAGAAGCTTTAGTTAAGTAACAGAAACAGCTGTATGCCTCAGCAGCAGATGGGTATGCTTGGAATGTTATATAGCTGAAATCTCAACGTACTTATCTTAAAAGCACTGCCACCAAATGTTGATACCAGCTTTAAACGCTTAAATGTTGAATGTCAGTTTAGTCTTATACTGTGTCACTCTCAAAAGTTACAAGAAAAAAATCTCTGCCTTTTATTTCTGCACTGAGCTACCCTGAGCTGCAAATGCAACACTGCAGGAAAGCTTAAGTTGATTTTCTTAACACAAGTTTCTGCACTATTATATTACCTTTTTCTTCACTGCAGAGGATAGGGACAAATAGACAGATGTTCCTTTAAAATACAGCCATAGCAGCATGGAATGCTTTATTTTTCTGTTGTTAAGCCAAAGCCAATAGCGATTATGTAGAAGCAATAAATAAAAATCCATGTAGAAACAGGATAGCGTTTCCTCGATCGGTGAATTTAAAGCTTCTCTTGCTGACATGACTGAAATGCTTTCACTACCCATAGTTCAGTGCAGAATTAGTATCTCTAAATTTTGACTGATTAACAAGAGAATGCAAAGAAAGCGTGCTATCTCAACTCACTTCAGTCTTTCATGAGATCCTACTGACATAGTCTATCTTAAGAACTGAGCCACAGCTGGAAATCCCTTTGATTTCTAGGTATTTTCCCAACTGGAAAAGGAAAATAACTGGTTTTAATTTGTGGGGGATACCTTTCTTCAGCCACATCCTTACAGGAACAGTCATGCTGAGAGAGATTTGTTTTGAGGAGCCATTAAACTGGCTTCTGGTGGTTTGGGGATTTTTTTTTTTTTTATATCGTGTTGAAAAATACACTGGAAGAGATTAAAGACCCATTTTAGTGTTGGTGTATCTGAACCCACAGAAACAATCCTCTCAGCATAGTCTTTGCTCTTTGCCTCAAAAATAGAGCTATATAATACAAGTTCTGTGTAGTGAGGGTTTTTCATGACCAAGGGCAGAATCATCCCATGTCCCTGGGACATCTGGAGGTGACAGAGTCATGCAGGTGAGTCAGACTCAGCAAGCAACAGCAGGTGAGCTCAGGGATCTGTGTATGATACATGCATATCTGTCATAGAAATAATGCAATTGTATTAACTATCAGAGTTTTAGCAGTTTTCTTTTTGTTTCATCATGGACAAAAAAAAATTTTGGTTTGGTCAATTTCTAATTATATAGGAGGAAAAAAAAAGCCCCAAACACCCAAGCCACAGATCAGAACAGCTATTCCAACAACAGCAAAAGAGACTTTTTCTTCTCTAGGTTTGCTGCTACAATTTTTGAGAAAACTTACCACTCACTAACCACCGGAGGACCCACATGTACAGAATCACAAAGTAGTTGAAGTCAAATGGGACATCTTAAGATCATCTAGACCACTCTGTCATGCTCAAAGCAGGCGTAACCTAGTATGCAGATGTGTCTCACCAGTGCTGAGCAGTGGGGAAGGATCACCTCTATCTACTGGAACATTCAGCAGTACAGGAGGATGTTAACATCTGCTCTCATGGACAGATGACATCTACAGAGGTTCTCCAGGGCCTTCTTTGCAGAGCTGCTTTCAAGGTGGTCAGCAACCAGTATGTGCTAGTGCATAAGATAATTGCTGTCTAGGTCCAGGATTTTCTTTGTGTCAAACTTCAAGAGATTTTAGTCAGCTCATTTCTGACATCTTCTCAGGTCCCTCTGGATGGCTAAATCACCCAGTTGGTCTACTATACACCCCTGCCACTTTTCTGTCCATAAAACTTTCCTCTGTCCCACCGTTCAGGACATTCATGATATTAACTAACATTGGCCCCAGCACCCACCCCTGAGCCATATTGCTGGTGACTGGCCTGCATCTGGACTTTGTGACACTGTCCACAGCTGTTTGGCAGCTCAGCCAGTTGTCAGTACACCTCACCAGCCATTTATCTGATCTGAGCTTCAACAGCCTCTCTACATGGTTGTTACAGGAGACTGTATCAAAATTGTTACTAAAGTCAACAAATAATATAGGAGGTGTACTGATCTCCCTTATCCACTAAGCCAGTCACTGACAACTGGATTGTCAGGCATGACTTCACCTTCATAATATTTATCTGTACTGGTTACAGAGGAGCATCTTCAAGCCTTTTGAGGACATCTATCTTAAACTTAGTCCTACATGAGACCAGATTTGCAACCAAATTTTTGAAAGGAGGCAAAGAAAAATTTAGAATTATTTGGTCAAGGTCATGCACAAAGTTGTTGGCTGAAAGGAAACCAGATTGCAGTTTTCCTGACCGAGACTTTACTACTTCCTAAAACCTAAAATTGAGCAAGAGTCACCATATTAAAGTAATAAAACCCAGAAAGCCCTGGAAACACTGAAACACTGATCTCTTTCAGTTTTTTTTTTCTTCTTCTTTTTTTTTTTTTCTTCTTCCCTTTAAAATATTACAGAGGTTTGTAACTCTTCTCTTCTTTTTCATTGCCTTGAACAGAGAAAATTATCATCCTAGCAAGAATCCCTTTGCTCTGTCTCTGTTTGTCTTTTTACCCACCACAAAGTATTGACAGGAGGTGTTGTTGTGGTTTAATCTCAGCTGGCAACTGAAAACCACACAGCCTCTACATCAGTCCCCCCACAGCAGGGTGGAGGAGAGACTTTGAAGAGTAAAAGTGAGAAAACTCCTGGGTGGAGATAAAGACAGTCTAATTAAGGAAAAGCCACACGTGCAAGCAGAGCAAAACAGAAGGAGTCAATTCACTACTTCCCATCAGTAGGCAGGTGTCCAGCTATCTCTAGGAAAAACAGGTCTCTATCAAATACAATGGTACTTGGGTAGACAAATGCCATCACTTTTGGCATTCTTCCCCCAGATTTAGATTTTCAAGGCCATATGATATGGAATATCCTTTTGGTCATTTGGGATATGCTGTCCCAGCTGTGTCCCCTCCCAACATTTTGGGCATCTCTGGCCTCCTCGCTGGTGGGATGGGATGAAAAGCTGAAGAGGCCCTGGCTCTGTGCAAGCTCTGCTCAGCAATGACTAAAACATCTCTGTATTTTCAAAACTATTTCCAGCACAAATCTAAAACACAGCCTCATACCAGCTACTGTGAAGGAAACTTTATCCCAGCCCAAACCAGCACAGCTACCAACTTGGTATCATTTCACTGAATGCTCAAAAGATTGTAATATTGAGCCTTTGGCAATATATGTGATCCTTTCCATTCATCTGCAGCCTCTTTGGCTCTACCTCACAGCAGAATTCTGCAGTTGCGTGTGGCAAATATCCCGCATTGCGCCAGTCTCACACACAGCGTTGTAGCAATAACTGTTGTGTGTCTCCTGTGGGCCATATGCAATCTAATTGCTGCATTCTTATTGCTACAGCACTTCTAACGGAAGTTTTAATTTAGTCCTGAGGGGAAGAAAAGGCATAGGCTGTGGAGGAAAGTTGCAAAGGTTCTACAGGAATGTGCTTCTCCCTAACTAGAAGCGTCCTTTGCTCCTCTTTGTTGTTGATTTTTTTCTTAGGGAAAGAAGACAAAATACTTATGCATCACACCTGGTCCCACATTATAACCACAAACCAAAGAATTGCACAACAGCAGTGGAGGGAAACAAAACATTAGCAAGATCCTTCAGAATAGGCCAGTAGCGCAGTTGAAAAGAAAAACTTTGTTGGTGTCCATAGAATTGTAGAATTCTTTGGGTTGGGAGTGGCCTCAAAGATCATCTAGTCCCAATCCCCTGCCATGAGCAGGGACACCTTCACTAGACCAAGTGGCCCAAAGCCCCATCCAACCTGTCCTTGCTTCATGTCACAGCATTTTCTGGGGGAAGCCCCAGAAAATGCTGTGATATGAAGCATAGCAGGTTAGGAGCTGGTTCAGACACTGTGGACTCTCTGCTCTCTTGGGAAAATGGAGAGTATCATTGTCTTCTGATGCTGTAGGTGAGTATGCAAAAGAGGTTTTCTTTCCCCACCTGTAGAAAACCACACTGAACAGCACCACCAGTGTTCATTCTCCCCGTGATGTGGAAGTAGTTTGTCAGTGCAGTTCCTTAAACTCATGTCTCTGCTTATCTGATCTTTCTGATCCTGAAAGACAGAACGGAGTTGGTCTTCAGTCTTTCCCTCATTGTCATCTCACACAGAGAGGGACTGTTGACTGTAAAGCCTACTACAAGGCCATGAAAAACTAGCAGTGGTACGCATGTCTCACTGATGCAGATATCTGACCTTGTAATGAAGTGGGGACAGGGACCAGAAAGCCAGGACACCAGAACAGGACCTTCTCTCCAAGGAACGGGGAACCAATCACCACCACCTTCAGTGCAGAAAAGCTCTTCAATGCTAAAACAGAGCTTGGACCCTGAACTCTTACTGTGGCTTGGTTCTGCTTTCAGTTGATCACAAGCTTAGCTGGTAGTAGGAAGTGTCAGCTGAAAATGGAGTTTGCCAGAGGCTTTCTCCAATACAAGAAAGGAAGAAGTTCTGAGGTCTGAGTAGATCTTTACAGATGACTTGGCTTACATGGCTGAGTTTCAGCAGTCAAAATCAGAGAACAACCATAGGGATCTGTATCTCACCCTTGACAGCCTTTGATTGGAGCAAAATGTGCTTGTAGTCATCCTGAGACATGCACACATATATACATACAATTCAAGGTAAATAATTATGGAGTGGCAGAATCACAGAAACTTTTAAAAATCACAGTATATCATAACACATATTTAAGCCATCTTCTTTTGAGCCTACTTAGTCCCAAAACATTTTTTTAATAGATTAAAATGCACAGTAACTTTTGCTCTCTTTTTAGTACCCAAATAAATTTGTTATACACCCAGGGATCATAATATTTTCTTCTGGTTTGTATAATCATTCCTAAAAAAATCTATTCTAGAGAGTTCTCTTTTCTTGACTGTTGGGGTCTAAGACTTGAAATATTTTGGTTTTGGTTTTTTTTTTAAATGAGTTGATCATAAGGAAAGGAATAGGTCTGTGGTGCATTTTTCTGCTATGAATTAATAGTGTGTCCAGAACAGAAAGATGAGATGTTTCCAATGTCTGTATCTTTTGTTGGTGTTTATGTGTATAGGAGCTGATTTAGGATCACAGAATCACAGAATATCCTGAGTTGGAAGGGACCCATAGGGATCATTGAGTCCAACTCTCAGCTCCACAAAGGGAGAGCATGGGACTGAATGCATTGTCCAGATGCTTCTTGAACTCAATCAAGCTGGGTGCTGTGACCACTTCCCTGGGGAGCCTGTTCCAGTGCCCGACCACCCTCTCAGTAAAGAACCTCTTCCTGATATCCAGCGTAAACCTCCCTTGTTGCAGTTTCATGCCATTCATGGGTTCTATCACTGGTCACCAAAGAGAACAGATAGGTACCTGCCCCTTCGCTCCCCCACATCAGGAAGTCATCGAGAACAAGGTCTCCCCTCAGCCTCCATTTCT
>VXBZ01003656.1:161572-173150 GCA_013399135.1 Heliornis fulica | reverse complement strand
AAACAGCGAGGTAACTTAATACCCAGTCTGCTTAGCAAAATAAGTGACATGCATATATATTGCAACAATAACCAGACATGATAATAAAGGCTCAACAGTGGGGGCCTAATAAGCAAAACTAATGAAGCAAGTAATGAATGTTTTGGCAGATGATGGAGATGTTAGATAATGTTCACTTTTCTTCTTCCTNTACTTGCATGGAGTCTTTTATAGAACTGTCTGGGGGGAGTGAATCACAATTCATAAAGCTCTGCCTGTGGACAATAGGTATATTCAGATATGTGTTTTAACATGATAGTTTCTAGTTGGCTTACTATTCTGAGGAACCGCCTCCCTAGAGCTGATGGGTAAGGCGGCATCCCTCTGAGGATTTTGAGCCTTGAAGAAAAAAAAAACCCCAAAACTAAAGAAGAAATCTACAGCCTAGTCTCACTGGATTAATTTAAGCCACGTTGCGTCACCGGCATGGCCGATGAAACAGAGTCTTTTCACAGCTTGGGACACCAGCGGGACATCCTGTTTCAGTTTAGAAATCACGCCTGTGGCCCCCAACCTCCCCACTAATAAATCAAAGGAACCCAAGGAATAATCTCTGGCCGGAGAGGTTGCCCAGGCACTGATTGTCACCCTGGCACCCAGCCAAGCCCAGCGTGCCACAGAAATGGGCCCAGGAGGGGAGCAACTGAAAAGTAGTCAAAGAGCACCGAAAAGGGAAGTCATTAAACTACCACCAACAACAAAACTCTCATTTGTTCAGTTTTCCTTTCTTCTTCTTCTGCACATCCCCCTCCCCCACTTTTTTTTTAAAGAATGAATTCAATACAAACTTTCCTCCAGGCTGTAATGAAAGCCCAAATCCGCTTAATTCTATCGCCCCAGTGCTGCTGCTGTTGCTCTTTTGTTTTGGTTGCATTTTTATGAACCTGTGCATAACTTGACTTCCTTATTTTTAAAAAATAAAATAATAAATAATGACTAGACTGTGAGTTTCTTGCAGAATGAAAGGAAAGGTTTTGTAAGCAGCATGAGTATTCTAAGTGCCTTTGTGATGATACCCTTACAGTTGCAGAATGGTGTGTTTGTTCTCTTCCAGAATATAATGGGGAAAGAGGAGAATGACATTTTTTACTGTTCAAGGACTGGATTCCTGCTGGTGGAACTGATGTCAAGACACAGAATAGAGGGAAGTCAGGTTGATTTATTCTAGCTGAGAGCCAGTTCTTTAATTATTTTTTAAAATTCAGAAGAATGTAAATACTTTGAAGAATGTTAATACTGTGAAGAAAATAATGCCAAGCTGTAAATAAGTAATGTGTGTACGTTGGCAAATTGAAAGAGATGCTATTCTAATTAAGATTTCATCTTGAAAGATTAAGAAATTGTTAGAAGATGCTAAAAATACACTCAATGTAGATCTATGTTTTCAGACAATAAAGAAAAAAATGAACAAAAAAATCAGTGTTTTCTGTGATGTGTGACTCAGCNCTAAATACTGGTTTTAATTAGCACCAGGATTCTTCCTCTGTAGCCATTTGGAGTACAGCACTGGGATGGCTCCTTTGATACAGCACAGCACTTTGGGTGGCTGTTCACTTGTCAGCACTTGACATTGTGGAGGAAAGATGCATCTTGGGGCACTTCCTAACATATGGCCCGAAAGGAAAAGCTTTCCGAAAGGAAAAGGGGAGGGGAAGAAATGGGGGATGGGGTTATGTGTGTGTGAGTGATCAAAAGTATTGTAGTGGATCTAAAAATATGCTGAGAATAGTAGGCTTTTGTCTGGCTGGCACAGACACTTTGTGACAATCTGGTAAGTCTTCTGAACAGATGAGGAACACCCATTTGGTGGAGCAAAGCCCTGGGCTTTTTGAGAGTGGCTGTGTTTTGAATGCAGTGTCTGATGGGTGGGAAGAGGGGAGGAGGAGGAGGAGGAGGAGACCATGCGGAGGGCAGGCTTTCCGCATGAAGGGAAAACTAAAGCTTCCAACTGCAGGTGTATACCTGAAACGCCTCTTACAATCACAGGTTTTTGTTATTTGTGCTTCACAGTAGATGAGAGTTTATAGAGAATGTGGAAATTTGCAACCTAAATACAAATCTGCTTTTGCAGAGAATCCCTTTTTTTAATGCTTTGGCTTACTTGGTCCAAAAACCTCAAGTTTATACTGAGGGGCAATGCCAAGTTGAGGCTTTTGAAAGACAACAGTATATGTGATTACAGTGCATTTTACTGAATTATTACTGCACATACAGGGGAATTTCTAAAATCCACTTCAGATAAGCTCTCTGGGTTTCTTGTTCCCCTCTTACCAACCACAGCCCTTCATGTAAAAATTTAGTACTAAGTGGTACACTAATTAAATCTCTCAAAATACAAGTTATGCAAATTCCTTAGCTGAATGTGTATGTTATGCATGAAAACGTATTTGGGTAAATGTATTATGGACAGCCAGCTTTCCACAGCACCCTTTTTTTTTCTTCTACTCACTTTTATTTATCCACTTGCTGGTGTGCTATGTGCCTGGGGCTTTTTGGTGGGTTCACTGTTTGAGTGATGGCAGCTGGGACTTTAAAGAGCTCCCCTTGTTACTACCTTTGCTGCAGACTTTCAAACTGGTCCCCTGCTGCCTGTAGCCATTTTGTATATTTTTAAATTGTTTCTGGATGTTGTAATATGCTTACTCATGAAAATAAGGGAGCAATTAAGACTTTGCCATTTAAAAAGAATATATATGCAAATCATGTGGACATCAGTTTGTGTGAGGAAGCAGAGATGTGGTATTGCAGATTCTTCCGGAAAACAAGTTTTTCAAAATATATATTCAAATATATATATATGTTCAAAATATATATTTTCCTACCAAACCTATTGAGTTAAGCTGTAGCTGGAGAACAGTGCTCCAGGAACCACAGTTCACAGCTGACTTTTAAGGTGACTTTTAAGGAGACTTTTAAGTCTGGCAGAAGAGGTTGGAGTACAGGCGTTGCAACTGGGCAACCAAAATACATGTTCAAGGTAATTTCATAGTAGGGTGTGGCATTTCTTAATGTGTATATCTCCAAAAGGATTTGCAAGTCTAGATTTCATATCCTTGTAAATGAATACCTGGTTATAAAATCAGTGCCTTTACAAACATCACATAGTAACCCATACCACTAGGAGTGGTGTTCACCTCACACACTGCCTTATCTCTCAAGTGCAAGCCTTTTTTGTCTTAATCCATTTTGTTTTCACAAGCCCTTTGCCACAAAGCCCAGCCAAACTCTGTTTAGCAGTTACATGGAGAAAGTGGTTCCTTTCAGAAAAAGCTGGGTAGGCAGTGGTTAACCTGCATCCAGGGAAAAAGGTGGATGTTACAACACTCAGTCTATAAGAGATGGTGTTGATGAACACGTAATTGTACTGACATATTATTTGATATTTACAGAGCCTGTCACCTCAATGTATGGTTCAGTTCCTTTGTGATGCCCCAGCAGATCTGCCTCTTTGAGAACTAACAGAAAATAAAGCTGACTGTAGCCATTGACATCTGGGCACAATGACATAAGGTGTTTCCTACAGCAACTTTCTAAGCTTCAGTGTGGGGAAGATCAAAATATGTAGCATGAAATGTCTCCAAAACAGGTCATACAGCATGTCTGCTTCCTTAAACTGTACAGGAACTGATGGTGTCTAATTGCAGACAAACACCATTGACTCTTGGTTGTGTTGCTTAAGGTGGCTAGCTGCAGCTGTCCTTGCAAAACTTCCATAGTTGCCATCAACAGCTGTTCACACCAAACACTGGTGGACACTTGGGCTTCTCCTGCCTTCAGGACTTCAAAACAAGTCCTCGTGCAGAGACCACTATAGATTAATGTAGCTTCAACTAAACAAGCAGTTGATGAAGCAAATGAAATCCAGCCTAGTCTGAAATCAGCACAATTTTAGTCTCCTTGTAGAGCAACAAGTGAGAAGGGACAGGAGATTCAGGGATGTTGCATGTTTTTCTCCTGTATATCTTCAGGCTAAGCTAGTGGACTTCCAATGCCTACACTTTCTTCTGATCAGACCAGTATTTGCTATATATGGCCTTCTTTTCCTCACAACAATGAACAAGGATATGCCTATCTGTTGGGTAACTCACACAAGCGGATTAGAATTTGCAAGTCCATTGTCCTTGGCACTGCAACAGATCAAGATGCAGTAAGAGATTTGCAATTCTCTTTCTTAAAAAACGACAGACAGATTCATAATTAAACTTTTCTGAAAGAAATGAGAAAAGAGTAAAGGACTAAGGACATATTTGTGGTACACAGACATGTGTTCAATTCTCCTCTTAAAACTATTCCACAAGCTTCTACCCAAAAATTTGTCCTGGACTGGGAAAGTCTTCAACAGGAAAGTTTATAAAAACCAAGGCATGCCCACAAAATATTTCTACTTCTGAAACCACATGAAACAACCTTGCCTGGTTTATTCTGTTTTGTTGTACTTTTCCAAATCACTCTTTTTTAGCCCTTAACCATCAGAAGAACCTGAAAACACTTAGTTCTAACATCAGCAGCCCAAATGGTCTTGTCAGGCAGTTTAGAAAGACTGAAGCAGGAGATTAAACATTAGCTGGAGCAACATGTAACATATGAAAGAGGCAGCGGTAGATTCAAGGGAAGGAGGGAGAAAGAGTTGCCCAGCCTTTCCATATGGTTGGAAACAGAAGACTGCTGAGTGCATCTTTGCTCTTCCCCTTGCTGTGGCTACTTTTTTTTCCTTGGATTGACATGTTTTCTCACTCCCTAATCTTGCTCAGACTGACCTACTGTAAGTCAGAGGCATTTTTCCCTGTCTCCACTGCTGTCCAGGGCTAGCTGTTGACCATTATTCAGGGCCTTTTAATTCCTATCTTCTCCTGCCCCCTTGAGCCAGCAAAGAAAGTATCAATGAGATTCCTGTAGAGAAGAAGGAGTGAAAGGAGAAGGAAGACAAGTTGCCTTGGCTGTGGCATCTGTTAACTCTTCAGAAGACAGAGGAAAGATAAGACAATATGAATAAGGAAAATACATCCAAGAATCTCCTGTTGTGCCTTTGCAAAATTTCCTTCCAGTGTACCTGCTTACAGATTCATGATTTTTTTTTTAAATATGTTAATCTTATCTGTATTCAAAAGAAAATGTTAGGGTAGAAAGCTCAGTCCAGATTTCTGCGGGCAAATAGATCCAAAGATCCAGACTGGAGGTTGCACATAAGACTTTAGGCTGTAGTTTACACTCCCAGCAAAGTGTTATGTGAATGAAAGACTACAAGGACTCTTCGGTGGCAGTATTCCTGCTTGCACTATGTGAAAGCAAGGCTTGTGTCTTCCTAACATGTCTCAGCAACCCTAAGTCTCTTTTATACAAGACTGACTGCTGGCATTCTGTCTGGGCAGTGAGAAGTGCCAAGAATAGCTACCTTAAGCAAAAGTTCTCATCACTATGAATTAGAGCTGTTTATCTCTTCTTTTATTTTTCTGCCTTTTTTGCCTGTTTGCTGGAAGTGTTAAATTTTTATTGCTTCTGCTTATTCTTCAAATAAAAGAAACTTGTGATATCATTTGTTGCAGATGATTTTATCTGTCAACCTTTTATACTCAAAGGAGTCACCTTATTCTTCTAAGTTACACAGCAATGCAGGACGGGAAACCCTGATCCAAATTAAACTGTTGGAAATAGTACCTTTCTGGTTTTATGCAGTACTTTTGGTCTGTAGCTACCAGTAGAGAAGAGTGGGGACAGACAAATGAAAATGTTCTGTTCAAGGCCTCCTACCAGGCTGATGGCAGAGCATCATCAGTACCACAAGACCTTTATGAGTACCACACCAGCCCTGTCCCCAGGAGTTCACTACTTTAAGGTATTTTATAACTGATATCTTATCTACGGACCGCTATAGTCGGGGCACTTTGAGAAAAGGGAGACTGGATTTAACTCTAAAACTCACTATGTTGCATGGAACAGTGGTCTTTACTGGGAGATATCTGAGGAGATAAGAACAGTGCAAAAGTATATGACTTAAAGAACTATTACATGCTAGACTGTGCCTAAATACATATTTACCTATTGTCCAGGCAAGTGACATATTCATATAAGTGCCTGGGTATTTCCAGAAGTCTTGGAAGGTCATGCCTCTGTACTTAAAAATCTGATCTGACTAGGCCTTACACAGAGCACTGTTGTCTTCTCTTGTAACTAGTCAACCCTAAGGATACCACCAGAAAGTTGTTGATGGTTGGATTGTACTTACTGCTCTCACATTAATGACAGTGCTTTTATTTAATTTAGATATATTTTACCTACACAATATACTTACTGTGACTTGTAATTATCTTTCTTTTGCCATGAATTATTGTTTATTAATTATCAAGAGGACAAATGTTACTATTCACCGCTAGCCATGACTAACAGGGTGGGAAGACCCGGGTCTGACACAAACATCTGTAACTGCTCCTCTTTATTTACAGAGTGTCTAAAGAGACACTGGGTGTCCTCATAATAGCAGGCTTTGTGTCATCAGAGGGACTATAGAAAGTGTGTACAAGGCATTTCCCTTTCTAAAAGAATGAGCTATTACATTTATAATGCAACTTCCAATCCAGGTCTTTTAAATAAAAAGGGCATTTTACTGAACAGCTTTATGCAGGCAACGTGTGACAGCCAACAGCTCGGGGTATCAGATCAGGTTACCAGCATCTTAGGGGCATGCTTGAAGCTGACACACTGGGGCTGTAATGCAGTGGCAGCTAGAAGGAGGAATACCAGAGAGGGCAATTACTGGGGTGAAAGATATAGTAAACAATGCTTTCTCATGGCCTCTGGACAGAGGAGAAAACTGTGGTATTTCCAGGCATCTGGCCTGACAGTATTCATGTTCATAGGCATCAAGAGGCTACCGTAATGGATCCAAACTTCATAAGAGATCAGACTGAAGTGTCCAAAACTGGTTGTGAGGGGTGCTTGGGAACCCCAGTGGTGGTGAAACCAGCAGGCTGTCTTTGAGGAGGAGTCAAGAAGGACTTCTACTGAGCCCTTGATTTTTGCAGAGAGACCACCAACAGGGAAGCCAATTAGTGCTGTGAATGATTTATTGTGTGATCCTCTCACGGTTTCAGACAGATAGGGCTCATGTGTGCTGGAATGTAGCAAATGGATAATGTATGTCCTCCTTGTGCCAGCTGAAATCTGGAGCAAGTCTAACTTCCCAGCAACTCTTTCTTTCTCACCCTTCTTCTTGAGCTTTGGCTAATGGGGTGACAATCAGGAGTTACAATATATTTCTTTTCTTGCAGTTCTTACTGTATTTTGTCTAAAGAAGCAGGTAATCCAGTTCTATGCACAACACGTACCCATCAGGCAACTGTCTTACAAATATCTCCCCTCCAGATCTGCTGGATTTTTCTTTTATTATGTTTAAATTTACCAATATTCCCTTTTGGCCTCAGATATTCAGCAGTAGAAAGGAGCTTTCTTCTCAGTACTTTGGCACTGTTCAGTTCACTTCTCGGCTCACCTCCATAACAAGCTCATTTGCTTCTAGAAGGGAAGAGGCATATGGGAACATTTGTCTAGTTCTAGTGTACACTGGCTTTGGACTAATAGATCCATTCCAAATCTCTTGATCAATTTGTCAGATAATCCATCATCTATTGCTGTGAGCTACCTCTAGCATTAGCCTTGCTAAACAGAAGCAGAAGCCGAAGGAGTCTAAATAAATGTTCTTCACAGTCTTTCACTACTTCATTGTCATCAGATGCTTGATAGTAACAGTGGTCTTTCAAAGAGCAGACACAGGTCAGGTACGCATTTGGCGGATCTTTATAAACGAGTTGAATTGATTCCAAGGCAGAACTTCTTCCAGCCTTGACCTTTTGTATTTGGTTTTCTTCACAGAGACCTGCAAGCAGTGAAGCTCTCCAGTCATTTTATATATGCTTAAGCACTTTTTCCCTTCACATTACACAATACCTGGTTGCTTCCCAGTGTAGAGGAACAGATATCTGAAAGCTTGAATGTGAAGCACAGCATCACTATCAAATGCTTTAAATTAGAACCTGGAGACTGTTTTATTTTACCAGAAACTGAGAAGCTGAAAAAAGATTTACTAACAAAGCCAAGCCCAGCACATAACCAAGGAGTTGCATATAATGCAGCTGAGGCTGTGGTTTGATGCAACTTTAGTTTGATGGTGAGAGGGGTAATATTAGTATTTCCTTCCTCCTACTAGTGACTGCCCCTCAGCTCTATTAGTGACACAGCACACCTGCCCTGGATTTGAAATTAAGAAATCTTTAAGTTAAGGATTTATTTCAAACTATCCCTTCCCTGATCTAGTTCACAATACTGAGACTAGAGCTATCTGCAAATGCATTACTGAGAGGGTGCTGGTAGGGCAGGAGAAAGCACCAGGGAGAGGAGGAACCATGAGCACAACTGCACCACTGCTGCAAAGCTCATGCCACTGTGGTGGGCATGTGGTATATCCCACTGTTCAGCATGGGCTTGCAAACAGTAGGTAGGAGCCAATGTGTGAATGGGTTGAACAATGCTACATCACTCCTGATGAACCAGGTCAATAAACTGTGAACAAGTTCAGGAGAATTCCTTCACTCTTGCATAGAAACCCATATTAGTTGGACACATTCTGCTGCAGCATGCTAGTTTCAGAGATGTTACTAGGTATATAGAAGATATAATGAGAGATTCTCAACATGCAACTTAGCCCATAGTGCCTACTGACTTGGGTAACAAATACAGTTTTTAAATAGCTCCTCCTCTCAGTCAGGTTTTAAAAGTTATATCAACATTACTATCACTGGGGGCATATTAGTACTAGCTATTTTGAGTGTTTTTACAGCTGATAAATAAAATGGTTCAACAAGAAATTCATTGTGTGTCTTTCGATTCCTAGAATTGAAATAAACAAAGCCAGCTGCAGAAAAAAACCTGTCCTCACTTGAGCCCTTAATGCTTTTAATAATGCTGGTATGAGGAAAATAATTTAAATAAATTGTAGAGATAAGTGGAGAAAATATGTTCATGAGCAGAAGTACTGTCAATTGCTGAATGAGTTCTGTAACACCATCAAGATTTTGAATATCACTTGTGACAATTTTGGGACTGCTCTTTCGCTGTTTAAATAAAGGAAAAATAAATGCCCTTAAAGGGAGCAAAGTCTGCACTGTAAAGCAAGCTACTACTTTTAGATAGGGTGTGAAATGGTAAAACCATTATCTTTAATGTGAAAAAAAAGAAGTGGCTTATATTTGTCGTTGTCTATTTTAAGTTTGAGACTGATTACATATAGTTTCTCACACTTAGGGAAAAATGATGTTTATATGCTGGCCAAAGTAGCAATAGCAAGCCAGTCATATGGTTTGCTGAGAAGCACATGAAGATTGCAATTGAGCAAGCAATCACTTTCATGACTAACAAATAGACCATCCAGTAATAGCATTAAAATTTACTGTATGAAGCTATAAGGAAACACCATATTTCCAGTAAAGTATTATATCTGTGGTGCTTTTTAAGAGTTCTAGAATAATGGTTTAGAGAAATCACACTGTGAGAAAATTGAAGGGAGGATGAAGAAATCTTCTAGCCTCTGAGCAGGTGGACAGATACAGATACTCCACAATGTCCATGTAAAGAAAAGATGTACATAACCATTGTAAACACTATCTCCATCTACTTTTTTAACAAGAAGACTTGAAAGAAGTCTTTCTGATTATTTTTTTTTTTAAGCACAGAGAACCGAGCTAAAATTAGGCATGAAGCTAACAAACTGCTGAGTCTGAGGCAAAGAGGAATGAAGACCATCACCATCTCACTGTATCCTGTTTGTGATCAAAGGCTCAGCTGCCCTCTCCACCTAGGGGAAGCTGACTCTGTCAGCCACCACACCTCAGCCTGGAACCTAAAAGCTTAGCTCCAAGAAGGTCTCCACAGGCATGGAGAGACATCTTGGTTAACTCCAGCCTCTCTCACACAGGCTGCATGACTTTGTTGCACCAGTGAGCAAGGCCAAGCTGCCCTCCCATAAGTGCCAGCAGTGCCAAGGACCAGACTAGCGGATGGCTGGTACTCTCTGTGACCATCCCATGCACAGCGGCAGGTGTGCTCATCCCCAGTGGAGAATTTTATAGGAGAACTGTCCACTGGAGGCCATAATTGTGGAGAGGACAGCTGCCACACTCAGGCTCTGATTTTGGCTGGGAAATGGCTATTTAAGGATATAGTGACATAAAGCTTCTCTGCAGATTGGACTCTCCCTTTCAGACACGTTGTCCTGACCTGAACCACAGTGTGCAGCAAACTGATTTTGAGAGCCTAGCAACATGAGAAGAAGCATCAATAGGACTGGACATGAGTTGCAGCTGCATACACAGCGTAGGCATAATGGGTGGTGCAGGCTGAGGAGAGCCTGCTGGTAAACTGGGTGGTTTCCGTGTGAGAGGCTGAGTGTTGAAGCTCAGCGGGTGAAGGAAAGCAATCACAGCAGAGAAAGTGTCCAACAGCCACACTACAGAGAAGAAACCTTACCATCATTTAAACTCTTGGGGGAATTTCCTACATACTTATGGGGAAGGAAATGTAGCAACCATCTCTGAAATTGCCTACCATCTGTGTTGCCAGGGATGAACCTCTAACTCCACCAAGAAGGGGTGGTGTGTTCTCAAGAGGACTCTTGGGAAAGGTGCTTGTTTCTCAGAGAAGCTGTGAGGAGGCCATATGAATCCTGAGCACTGTGCCAGTTGAGGGCATGAGCTTTCATGGCAGTGTTATGTGAGAAATGATGAGCTCTGCAGAGCGCTGTGCTTTCCCATCAGCATCAATTCAATCTGATGATGATTCAGCTTAGTCAGGGCTCTCTGTATTTGGGAATGGTACAACAATGCCAGAAACAGTGCTGGTTCTAAACAAAACAAACCTAATAAAACACAGGCATTGTCTGAACAGATCAGACTTCAGGTCCATCTGTTCCAGACTCCTCTCTTACACTGATGAGACCATTCAAAGTTGGAAAATAATAGCAAGCAGATGTAGACTAAGAAGACTTGTTCCTTCCCTGCCACTGTATTAGGTCTCATTTTGGCTCATAAAATATATTAGCTTAAGCCCTAAAGTATGAGTTTTAATATGCCTTCCAAAATATTTTCCACTGATTATAACTCTGGTTGGTTTTAATATTTCTTTATAAAAGTCTCCTTTTCTGTTAAAGGTTAAATTAGAATCTTCTAGGTGATCCAAATACAGTTCAAAGTAATCATCCTAGAAGCACCTTATTTTTCATTTTTTGTAGCTTTCTGGCAAAATCACATATGTGACTGACTTACAAGCAATGTTAGTATTGATGAAAACCTTCCTATTGCCCCCCAAAATTAGATTTGAATCTAAATAATGGACTACAGATAATACAGAATTTTAACAGTAAATCGATGGAATACATGTCTCAATAATGCTGTGAGCAGGCAGACTCCAAGTCACATTTCTTTTTCTATTTTTCAGTCATAGCATAATTTTCTGGGTTGGTGGTTTTGTTGTTGTTGTTTTTAAACTTCCTTCC
>VXBZ01003656.1:126030-158563 GCA_013399135.1 Heliornis fulica | reverse complement strand
GCACTGCAAAAATCCTCTTATATAAGTATGTAACCACAGGAATATCAAATAATTTCCTCTTTGTCCACAGACTGCCTCTTTCAGCTATCCCAGATGAGCCTGCTAGACCTGGCTTTGGAATATTTGTTAAAGAGTATAGAGTAAGTAGGGAGAAAAGATTAAAGGAAGAATACAATCTGTGCGAAACAGTGGCCCTGACTCTAAAGAAGCAGATGATCTAAGGGAAGGAAGAGCCTTCCCTTTAAATAAGAGACTCCGCATGCAATGCAAATGATCCCATATGCAGCTGCCACTGGCAGGCAGCCACCCGCCTACAGAAGAATAAAGTCAAAGCAACAATTCCCCTGAACCCTGAAGCTCAGTGACTTCAAACAAGAGTAAAAGAAAAAGTGACATTATTTTTTCCAGTGAACTCTTTCCATCTCTAAACTGTATTGATGACCTCATCAGCTACAGCTGTCAACTTGAGGCTTAGCTTCTCTCTGTCCAATGGACAACATCTGGTACTATCTGTGTATTTGTACCTAAGATGGGAAACATCTGGAGCATGCAGCCTCAAAAATATATAATAAGGACCTTAAACATGAAGCCCAGCTTTTGCTCATATCAGCAAGCATATATAAATCCATTAACTTAGTGAGAATCACATACAGAGGGGAACATTGGCATAGACAATTTGGGAACAGTTGGCTTGTCAGGCAAATTTTACTGAAAACTAGCTGTGACCACCTCAACTTTAGGTACCTGGATGATCCCTACACATAACCACAGAGATAAGGGGTTTTCTCCATTCGCATGGTAAGCTTGCCAGCTCTACTGGGCTCTTCTATCCTCTAAAGACGGCTGAGAGATCTTGGTGGTGCATGTAGATATTTTCATGCCACTGCTGTCTTGTGCACCTTGAAAGTGTGACACTTGCCTTCCTTTGGAGGCAAGTTATCCAATCCAATGAGGTACTCCTGTTTATCATATCTCTTAGTCCCCAGAAGACGGGATGATGCAGATGCTTCGAAAGAACTTGGACCTTCATATCTCTGATGCTGGGAACATAATAGGCTTCAGGAGGTGTTCTCTCTATCATATACCAAGCTCTACTGTATAACTATGTATATTCAAATGCTTCATATTAGTCTCCCCAGAGAATCTTTTTAATGGATAACAACATAATTTGATTTCCACTTTGTTCCTTGTGGCTGCCAAACTATGGAAACTAGCAGACACTGTCACTTAGCTGTTCTCAGAGTAGCACCTTAAAGACTTCATACATGCACCTTAAAGAGTTCATACATGCTAAGTACTTTGCAAATGCATGTGAGGAGCTGTGCCTCCACAGAAAACTTACAGTGTAAAGCTCCAATTCAGCAAAACAAATATTTTGTTGTGCACTCACGCACATGTGTGTTCATGGTGGGGTGGAGGGCGCTTAGGTGAGGATTAAAACCACAGTTTAAAGTCAGCTACAAGCTTCAGTGATTCTAACCTTACTGGTAGACAAGAAAAAGGAACAAAAGAAGGAAAGTGAAAAGCTATGCTGGAAATTTAAAAGCTGCTTGTGTGTTGCTTCTTGATAACATGAAGCTAGAAAGCACAATTCATCATAGCTACCTCCTAGGTGTTTAGTTTTTGTAGCATGTTGATTGAAATGGATTTATTAGGATTTGAGGAACACAGAGTTGTGGAGATGTAGACAGTTCAGGAGAAACTCTCCCTGTGAGACTGACAAACTTGTAGCTGACGCTGCTGTGAAATGGAAGAGAAGAAATTGACTCCTGAAAATGGAATTGGATTTAAAAAGGCACAGAGAGCTGTGGAAGAAGTTTAGGAATGAAAAACCCTCCTGCTGTTATCTCTCCATCTGTTTGGGGAAAGGAGATGCCACCTTCCAGAGAAGTTTAGCCTTTGGAGACACTACAAACAAATGTTTAAACAGTACCATATTAGTAAGAATATTTAGCTGTGAATGTCACTCTGTTTCCTTGTTCTTACCTTTTCAGTCCCCACTCTTGCCTTTTCATGGATTTCATGCGTTTCAAATGACTGAAGAATTAGAAATATAATGAGAGAAAAAATAGTAAAAAGTGAAGGGAGGACAGCTGATAACTTTGTGGTTCCTTAATATCAAAAAATTGTCAATATAAGCAGGGAAAGGGGCCTTCAAATTTTGAAGATGGGATTATTTATTTGAAATTATGAAAAATGGTCACATCAGGTTTTGCTTATGGAAGAAGTTCTCTATCATTTGTCTTACATTGTGGACCATCTCTTATACCACTGAAAAAAGCAGAAACAGGAATAGGTACAAACACAATCACCGAATTTTTAATGTCTATCCTTACTTATAAATAATGAAGCTGATATATGAGTACATATCACCTCGGAGCTTCTGGGTTACATTTTGCTGATAGTCCTGTGTTTGGACATAAATGGATTTCAATGGTATAGTTGAAGGGCTTTCTATCGTCTATGAGACTATTTCACTGGCCCGCACAAACAGATCAAATGTATTGAGATTGATTAGTGAAGGGATTTCATGAATGAAGCTGAAAACAGAAGTTGTTTGACTGACAAGTTAAAAAAAAAAAAAGTCTGGAATCAATTTCTCTTAATTTTGCCCATTTTTAAATATTAAAACTACCAGAAGAAAAGCATGTGTGTCATATAAAGAAAAAGTCAATGCTAAAAATCACTGTGTGTCTGGTCTTCAATTTTGTAAGACTTAGACTAGATGATGAATAGCTGCAGAGCAATATTTCAGTTGAATTTATCAGAGAAGAACTGAACCTAGAAGTGTCTAAATTATAGGAATTTCTGTAGAAATATTTCATATTTAGTCTTAGAATTCTAGGATTTTCTGGACATAGTAGGAGCAGGGGTAGGTCACAGTTGCTACTCATGCTAATTGCAACATGTTATATATCCTTTCTCTGCCAAAATGCTCCACTGATGGTTTGGGTTTTATTTCCAGTAACATAAGAACTATTTAGCTTTGAAAATTTTCATTACATTTTCATGTTCTTGCTATTGTATATAAATCCTGCCTAGCTAAACTACACCTAAATAAGGTGTCAGTGTGTGTTTGCAGTCATAAATTCATACACAAGCACACATAGTGAGCATGATCTGCTCTTTACACAGAAATGTAATTTCCATGCTTTTACTGTTATGTGTACAGTATACCTCAGGAAAGTGTATAGTGATATTGTGAAATTTAGACTAAGTATACTTACCATTTGTTCTCATAGTATTGCCAAAAAACTGCCATAGATTTTTTTTAAAGAGGAAATGTTAATTTTCCCACTAAATCTGAAGCCAAGAGCTCAACTTAAGTCTTTTTCAGGTGAAAATTACTAGCTTCCACTAGAATTGTCTGCTTAACATAGAGATTTGTGTTTAAAACATACAAACAGCCATGCCAGTATCATGAATGAGGGGAATTTCTTCTGTTCAGATCTTCATATTTGCCTACAGTGGCTGAGTTGAAATGTCATTCTTCCCTTGGGATCCCTTTCTACTCACATAGCATTGCCACAAAGAACCTGCTTTCTGGTGTGTCTGTGCACTTCCAGCCACAATTTTAGGTTCAGTATTGGAAACATATACCAAAGGTATTTTCTAGGAGGAACAGATGAGATTTAAAGACCATCTGCAGATGCGTGCCTCATCATAAACTGAGACAGCTGTGAGGAAGTTATGATGTGAAGTGAGAGGGGAAATGTGAAACCCAGATCTCTTATTTTCCTTAGATGGGAAAGGACGTAGAGTTTGTTTTATCTTCTAAGAATGAAATAAAAGTTCAGATGTGAACAACAGTATTTCTTCCTTTGTGAATTTCTTACTGGAATCTCTGGGAAATTCTGCTGTATTTTATCCCAGCCTGATAAAGAAAATGCTGTGTAATCAACCATCCCTGTAGCCATCCCTGTCAAGAAGGTGGCCTTCTGCAAAGAGGAGCTAGAAATGTATGCATTTAACTGCATAGTACCAGCTAGAGATAGGACATAGCTTAGGTCTAAGCACAAGGCTTTTGAACTTCAAGAATGCTTTAGGAAAAAAAGGAAGTATTCATTGACATGTGAAAATAATTTTAATGATGCTGTTTTGATCAAAAGACTATAGTACTACTTTTTCCACAAGTTGTGTCATGACTTAGTGCTGTTGTGCTATAGACAATATCTTGACACAAAAGTTGTATAAACACTATTTTCTGTCATCAGAATTTATGAACCAACTCCACAGCTTTACAACTGACTTGTGCACTATATTGTGATATAGTCTTACCTAAAATGTATTTTTGGTTCACAGCAAAACAGACTGAGAGTCTAGTAGGCAATGTGGTGGTGTGATCACACAAATTTCCTGAATTACAGGAAAGCAAATAATAGGTTGGGGTTTTTTTCAGAAAATGTCTTTGAATTCCTGGCTGGATATTATTTATTGCTATATGTATTTGGCTTTTTATTGAGTCTTCTGTTTAGCAAGAATCATCAATTCAGTTTTTCTTCATCCTTCCACAAGCTTATCGGTTGCTTTGTGCTGCCAGCTAATTGTTTTCTTCCTTCAGTGGAGCTGCTCAGCAGTTTTAGGAGGCAGAGTGAGGTAGCACACTGCATTTGGACACTGAAGTCTACACTGCCCCTCTGGAGCATCAATGTACATATGCTGCTTGAAGATCCTTAATACGGTCATGCTTCTGGAACAGTACAAGTATATTTCAACCCTTCCCTCTCTAGCTATCTGAACTAGTCATGACAATTGCAAATTTTACAAGGCACACAAGATCAGTCTGGGTACATATTTAAGTGCTGTAACCAAGTTATAAAAACAAGGGTGAGGTAAACTATTTATGAGCACCATGTGGTGACCAAAGCTCTTTCTGCTTCTCTGTGTGTGACCTCTGAATGGTATTGACACAACGATGACAGTTGTTGGTCAGTGTCATGCATCAAAGGGGAAAGGAATGAATTTCCCATAAGTCTATCTAGACTAAATGCCTACTGTCCTGTACTGTGGCATTCACTCTGATTCAAAGGGGTTGCTCTAGAAATTCTTCAAGCATGCTTCTCCTTCATTTAACCATGTTCATGTCCTTGGGTGAGACAGGGTCAGAGAAAAGGAGGAGTCTGACTCCAATCTCCCCCAATGTAATGTGGAGTAATCACATGCAAAAAAAATTGGAGTCAAAGCAGTGTAAGATGTTGTGCCCACAGTGATGACTAGTGGCACATGAGTTAATTTCACTCCCTGCATGAGATCTGGTGCTGGATATACTGTAGTTTAACACAGCTGTGAGCCATCGGAAGATCTCATGGGAAGTGCGCTGCTGTGAAATGAATTAACCTGTATCACTGCTGCACAGTGGGGCCTGTGATTAAGCTGTAATTCCTCACAGATAGTTTCATAGTTCTCCTTTTGCACCCATCACAAATTCTAAACCATAGTTCTTCTGACCTTAACCCTCTTCAAACCCACAGAGACTGCACTGGACAGGACTTCCCATTTTGATAGTATTTTAAAGAACTAAACACTTTTTACCTTTTCCTGGTCACTCATTTCTTCTTGGGGCACAAACTCAGGTGAAAATTGAATTTTAGGAGCACAGAACTTGCATCAAAGGCAGAAGAGAAGATTTTAGGAATAGGTTACTTGTATCAAAACCTGAATTCTGCAGGAGCTTTTCTTGGGAAGATAAAAGAGGTTTTATCTTTGGGTGCTAAGGAAAATATGTAATATTCAAACTCTAAGACTCTGGGCAAGCTCATTGTTAGCTATCCAAAGGAAGTACCATGACATACTAAATGTAAAGCCTTTAAAAGCTTTACTCTTGATGAGATCTTTCAAAATGAATAGCTCAAACAATCCTTAAGATTCATAATGTCAAATGAATTTCATGGTAGAGATAGATCTAACATTGCTTTTTAAGGCTGCCCTACAAATCAACACTAATGAAAAGTTCTGAAGTTCTCATGGGAGGGCACTGACTTTTGTATTTTTATCTTTTTCTTTTTAATATTTTTTTTAAAAAATGCCTTAGGATTTGCTTTTCCCCTGGATAGCTATGACTGATTAGTGTTGTTGCCAAGATCCAGAAGCCCGAAACTATTGATTTATTTCATTACAATAGATGACATCTTTATTGTTGATATGGGAGCTTTGGTCTTTACAGAATAACCAGTGTCTGAAAGTACAAAGATTGCATTGAAAAGCATGATCAGGTCCCAAACAACAATATATTTTAAGAAAGAAATTAAACTTAAAATTCAGACCAAGAATTGCAAAATCTTACAGTTTAAGAACTTTAAGAATATAATAGTTTTTCCTGTCTCAACATACCTCTTGTGTGTTCTTGAATCTTTAAAGGTTGATCAAGAGGCATCAATTTTTAAATCCCTACATTTTCATTCCTATTCTTTCCAAAATCTCTTCATTTATTGAGGTAACTGAAGGTCAGAAATTTCAGGTAAAGGCAAAGCAAATGAGTCTTATATGCTAGGTGGAGGTACTTGTATTCTAAAACTATCCCCACAGGGTAATTACTGACAACTTGATAAACATGGCTGAGCAGAACTCTTTGTCTTTGTAATGGTAATGTTTTTTAACTTTTGGGCAGAAAATCCATATGAAAACGTACATCAAAATATTACCTCAGTGTTAGGCTCCTCAAAATTCTGAGTTTAGGTGGGTGCATCAAAATTACTGCAAATTCCAGTGATGACCCTGCCTTTCATTTTAAAACCTGTGGTAGCAAGCACTTGAATTTGTTGCTTTTAATGAAGGAATAGGTCTCTGAGACTTTGTCTACTTTGATGTCTGTGCAATATAATTTTTTTTTCTGAGCACTCAAAGGTTTGGCTAATGCCAAATTTGGTTAATGCAGTATTCAGATGCAAAGGGTTCAATGTGTAAGGCAGTAGGAAGGTTGCAGTGCCAACAGTGTCAGTGTGCCAGGCCTATGTTCAGCTGAATCCTGGTTAGTTTGTCAAATAGTTTGCGATGGGTCATTTCTGCTCTGAGCAGATCTCTGCTTTGTGCAAGCAAAGTTACGTCATTGTTATTGGGAAAACTCCTTTTGTTTCTTCATGAGCGCTTCAAATGCTCATTAGGGTCTGATTACTTATGTTGATCGTCCAGATCATTGAGTAGCTGCACACATTTGGACAAGTAGCAATTTATGCTCCTTTATCCTGTTGGTAAAGTAGGTATACAAAGCAGTCTTAATACAAGTGTTAGTGCTCTCTGTAGAAAGGCTGAAGACAGCAGCGTGTTTTCTGAAGTGGTGAAGCACCACTATTACCACAGCTTGGCTCATTGCAAATGATGCCTGAATTCAGACACCTGCTACTAACAAGCTGCTCTTTTTCACTGCTATAATACAGACTATAGGATTAAATCCAGACTCAGAAACAAGTTGTCACATAATTTGCAAAAATGAATAGAAGTTGCCTAGGTAAGGTAGGCATAGTCATTTTTTCAGTGGCATCAGTTTGGAGATCTATATGTTCTTAAAACACTTACTGATTTTACATTCAGGTATCACTTAGCATATCAATTGTTGCTCATGTACACTGAAAAAAGTTCATTGCTCAACTTGTAATTAGAGATCTTCTTTCAAGGCCTTCCTCAGACTTTCACAGGACCATGGACTGTTCAATTAACAAAGCACTAAAAAGTTGCATGCACGTTTCTTCTGCTTGTCTCTTTAAACCCCTTTGAGATTCTGGAAGTCTAACAGTCACAAATGCTTCTTGGAGCCTTGCAATGAGAAAGAGAATGAAGTTAATTTATCTCTCCCCATCACCTTGAAAATCAAGCTGCCTTGCCCTGCTTCACTAAATCACCAGATCCCAAGGACACAGGAATGGACAAATGAGGAAAGAAGAGAATTTATGTTGTACAAACGATAATTAGCTAGACTAAGCAGAAAAGTTTCTTCACTGTAAATATTGTCCATGTCATACCTCTGTGTTCACTAGTAACCAAGCTGTCTGCAATAATTTGCTGAAACTTTTGCCTGTGTATTTGCATTATGTGAAAGTATTTTCAATGGTACAAATAGATACACAGATTATTTGAAACTGTTTGACATTTTTTCAAGTTTTCAGTGTAGTGGAAACTTGCAGATGGACATTAAAAAGTTTTTACTATTTTAGAGTCCAAAAGAAACATTCAGACAGTGGGCAGAACAGAAGAAAGGCATTCTTATGCTTTTCTGTCAATAAGAAGCATAGGTTTGCGGATGTCTCAGTGCAACTGAGAAGCTAGGGAGCTTTAGTACTCAGGGACCGCAGGAAGCAGCTGAGAGATCAGAGAAGTGTACAGAACACTAGTCTATGAAAACACCTGATGATGATAGGAGCTGAAAAAAAAAATGTAGTTACTTCTACAAAAATCACTAAAATTGTACAAGAGCACCTATATTTTATTACAATACTATCCTGAAGTTTTACCTTGTAGTCATATTCCAGATACTATGCTTGCAGAATGATTCGTCCCTCTACAAAAAATAAGTTGGAAAAAACCTAATTGCCTTTCTGTGTGATGGAAAATTATACAGAGCCAAAGATTTCCAGGTTGTTGGCTACATTGATTTTATCCTGTGAATGAAATACCTATAAAGAGAATAGCATCATCTCACACCTTACCTCTTGCACACCGGGTCTGCAACCCATAAATCTAGCCAGGAGCATGTGCTGGGGATATCTTTATGAGGATTTAATATGTCAGTGGTCACTGGGGTGGACCTCAAATTCAAAGTAAATTTTCTTCAAAGTGCTTTGAGTTGTCCTAAGACACGTTTTCAGAAGGCATTTCAGCTAAATTCTCTGGTCCCTTTATCTGTGTGAATAGAATGATGACAATTATGTAGTCTCAAATTTATCAAGCAGCATCAGTATAATGTAATTCTTTCCTTACAATTGCTTTTCAGTCTCAAATGGAAGAATTTACTTCCTCACAAAAAAAAATTGTCTCTTGAAGACAGGATGCTTTCTGGGTGCGTGTGCTAGGACTTATGTAAGTATCAAAATTTGACTTCTGCTACCTGCCTGGGGTCTTTATGTGGAGGCAGCACACTAATCTTCCACAAACATTTCTACTGACATAATTCAAGTGTGGTAACTGGAAAATCAGGTTAGTATACAAGGAGGGGAAGGCAATGAAAGAGTGAGGGAGGAATCTTCTGTTAAATTTGCCATGAAAAGAAATGAACCTGAAACAGAGACTATAGCATTTGGGGAATCCTAATCCTATGCGTCATGCTTTTGATTGAATAGTTTTATCTGTTGAGCTCCTTCCCTTCTTTGTATACACATGAGAACAAAACACTATTATGTGAGAGAAAAAAAACAGTAAGAACTTAATCTCTTCAGTTAGTTTTCTAGAAAGTATTTACACCATGATCTTAAATATCTCATATAGGAACCCTGAATAACCAGACATTTTATTATTTGAACCATGCCAGATGTGCTTCCTTTCACTGTCTTACAGACTGATATCACATTATAGCTGGTATCAGCAACTTTGGCACAGATTTTTACTTAATAATGATCTCTTATTTTCCAGATTTTTTATTGTTTGTATGTCCTCTTGCAAATACAACTTTTTCAATCTACATAGAATCATAGAATTGTTTGGGTTGGAAGGGAAATCATCAAGTTTCAACCCCTCTGCCATGGGCAGGGACACCCTCCACTAGACCAGGTTGCCCAAAGACCCATCCAACTTGGACAGCTTTCTGGGCTGCAAGTACACATTGTCAGCTCATGTTGAGCTTCTTGTCCACCAACACCTTTCTCCTCAGTCCTGTTCTCAATCCATTTTCCACAAAGCCTCTAGTTGTGCTTGGGATTGCCCTGACCCATGTGCCACACCTTCCACTTGACTTGGGTGAACTTAATGTAGTCTTCACAGGCCCATATCTCAAGACTGTCAAGGTCCCTCTGAACAGCTTCCTTTCCTTCCAGTATGTTGACTGTACCACACAACTTGGTGCCACCAGCAAATTTGCTGAGGGAGCACTCAATTCCACTGTCCATGTCACCAAGATATGAAGTAGTACTTTTCTGAATACCAAACCCTGAGGAACACCATTCAATTTTTTATCCACCGAGTGGACTGTCTGTCAAATCCATGCCTATATAACTTAGAGATAAGGATTTTATGTGTGTCAGTGGTCAAATGCTTTGCACAAGTCCAGGTAGACATGTCTGCCACTCTTCCTTTACCCACCAATGCTGTAACCACAAGTTGTGGTTCAGCCCCGGGCAGAGGCTCAGCACCAAGAGCCACTCAGTCACTCCTCTAGCATGAAAAAGAAGCAGACAAAACCCACATGGGTTGGGATAAGGACAGTTGACTGGTAAGTGCTTTGAGAGAGGAACAATAACAGACACACCTTGTGACAAACCAACAAGAAGTTAACACAAACTACTGTACTGACACAAGGGTCACCTGCAACCCCTGCCTCTGCTCCACCATCCCCTTTTTGATGTCAAGTGGTGTGGAAAATTGCCCAGACTAACTCAAATCACCTGTGCTGGCTATTTGGTGAAGTCAGCTCTGCCCTGGCCAGAACCAGGACACCTGGGCACCAAATTTGTATGGCATCATTTGTTCTTAGTGAAGCCATGTTGGCTGTCACCAATCACCTCCTTATTTTCTATGTGCCTTAGTCTAGTTTCCAGTAGGATCAGCTCCATATGCTTGGGAGAGAGGTGAGAATTACCAGCTTGTGGTTCCCTGGGTCTTAATTTTTTTAAAAAAAAAAGTATAGTTGTGTTTCTTTTCTAATCATTGGGAACTTCACTAGATTTCCATGACTTCTGTCCTGATTCTTGCCAGAACAGAGTTGGACAACTTCTCAAATATGATGGATAGCAGCTTAGCAACTTTACCCACCAGTTCCCTCAGGATCTGCAGATGCATCTCACCAGGTCTCGTGGACTTTGGCAACTTCAGATTCCTTAAATTTTCTCTAACCTGATCTTCTAGAGTGAGTAGCTCTTTATTCTCCCAGTCCCTGCCTTTGCCTTCTGTGACTTGGGTGGTACATCTTTCTTACTGTGTTATTTCAGGGATGAATAGTCCTTGTAGTAGTTTAACTTGGTGATGGTTATGAAAACCAATAGAAACATAAAAGAACATTCAGATAATGAAACCCATAGGAGACTAATAAGGAGTGAACTTGATAGCATAATTTGTGCTTTTGTTCTTTTTGACAGCCACAGCAATCTGAGTATCTTTTATGTTTTCGTGACATAAACTGCCAAAACGTGTTTCTAGTGCAACTAATGCACCTACTTTTAACATGACCATTTATGCTTAGCTAACAACAGACATTGTGGGTGTTTCTTTGTTCTGCAAACTACAAATTAATACTGGGTTTGCACTTTTCCTTTTTTTTTTTTGCATCAACTTTGTGCATTTTCATCAAACTATTTGGTGATTATAATGATAAAAAATTCTGTTGAAGAAGTTCCTGAAACACGCAGCCATATCTTCAGCCTAATCAGAATTTCATTTTCAATAGTTTCATTTTAAAAGTGAAAAGTTTTCTATGTTCTGAAAGGGGAATCCAGAAAATGTAAGTGAAATGTTTTGCTATCCTTTTAATTCATTTCCCAATCTTCAGGGTTTTTTTTTTTTTTGTTTTGATTTTTGGTTTTGGTTTTGGTTTTTTTTGGTCAGATTCTGTATGCTTTGACACACTTGCTGAAGTTCGTAACAATCAGAAAGACTTACGTAGCCATAGTGAGGCATGGGTTAGACAGAACAGCAGTGGAGGTTGCCATTTTAATCCACAGTCAGTTAAACCTGCTGAGTTCCAGCTTTTTTTAATAAATACCATTCTTGAGAATAACTGCAAACTACAGAAGTCTGGATTTTTCCTGTTTCCCACTTTTTAAAAAATTTAGTGTAGTCAGCTGGTGAATGAGAAGTCTTTTCCTCATGATCTGGAGGTCAGACAGAAATAGTCAACTGTGACCTTTCTCTGACTGTTCTGTGTTTCTGTTACAGCACGATTTTACAAAATGGGTTATTATCCTTTCATGTGTACACTGGAAAGTTGCTGAAGCAAATAGATGCAGGCGTGGTGTAATTGCATCACCAGATCCCAGATGTCTATGTACCAGGTTTGAAGGTGGAGTCAAACAATTAAATCACCATGCCACCATAACCTTGTCCAGATATGTGAGCCCTTGCTGGGTCAGGGGAGAAAAAGAAGGGTTACAAAGAAGGGTTCTGCAGTGGTTTAACCTGGACTGATAGCTGAGTCCCACCTAGCTTCTTGTTTGCTCTCTGGGGTCGGATGGGAGAGAGAGTCAGAAGGGTAAAAGTGAGAAAACTAGTGTTAAAGACAGTCTAATAGGTAAAGCAAAAGCTGCATATGAAAGGAAAGCAAACCAAGGAATTAATTCACTATTCCCATCACTGTGTAAGTGTTCAGCCATCTCCAGGAAAGCAAAAAAACCCATCAGACCAAATGAAATTATTTCATTTGGGGATTTGTAAGATACATCAGGTGGGTATTTCAGAGCAGCTGTTCGCATAACATGAAACCATAACTAATAATACCCAAAATTATTACATGTGGGGAATAAATGGCATTGCATTTCTCACAAACACCCACTAAGCAACAATAACTTACTGTTCGGGCAGACATATTGCATCTTAACAGAGGCAGCTAACTTCTAACTTAGCTCTTCATTAGTGTGCTCTCTGTCATTATTATGAATTGGTATTTCTGGTTAATGTGTAATTATTTTTTTATAGGTGTGTGCTAGAAAGGTCCATAGTAATATTGTATTTCTAAAAGATAAAATGTTAATAGTGTGATTTGAATGACTCTAGTACAGCCTATGCTGTAATCAGCAAAACTGCTACACACGAATGGGCAGCCAAGTGGGAAGAGGTCCCTCCTCAGCATCATGATTAGCCCTTGTGGTTCTGGTATGGGGAATGGGACTCCCTGTCCTCTGTATGTCCCAGCCTCCTTTGAGGGAACTGAACATAGGCAGCCGGTGATGTTCTATGGTGGGCTCCCAATCAGGGCTCCAAGAGGTCTGGATGGAATGGAGCAGTTTGAAGGCATAGGGGATAGGAATTTTCTTTAGAAGACCTCCAGGAGACCATTTGACACTTGTGCTCTGTCACTGGGGTGGGGAAGGGTCTCACTGGTTTCAGAAACAGAAAATTTTCCATTCACTGAAACACTATACATGTAGTATTTCTTGGTTTGGCTTCATTTATTTGCTCTGGAACATTTTTCAGCTGGGACAGTTAATGAATATGAAAGAGATTGTATCTGTGTTGATTCAACTGGTTTCTTTCATAAAGTGCTCAAGTAAGCTTTAGTAGCTGAAAATGCAGCTGTTTCTCTTCATATACAGATGGTATCATAGCTGATAAGTCAAATTAAGCCTGAACAAGCAACTCTAGACTACATCTCAGCTAGTTTAAGAATCAGTTTTAGGTATTTGTAATACCACGCTGGGTACTGTTCTGTTTTATCTCAATGTGCAATGATTTACACATTTACCAACTACTTACTATTAATAACATAGACACAGAAAATTATAGTTGCTAAAATACAAAACATGCTACTGAACAGATTTCCCAGCACTGCCGTGGGGCCTTCAAGCAGAAAGAAAACAAACACTGAATAAACTGGGTTGGTTTTTTTTTCATGAATATAACACTATACTAGTATACATTCTTTGTGGTTGTTTGACTTTTCTATTGTTTTAAAATATTTGGTTTTATATATGAGAGGTTTCTGATATGGAGTCATTAATACAATGGAGGAGAAGCACAGATAAACAGGATTTGCCTGTGTATCATATGGACAGCTTCACAGTTATTTCTGTTCCACTGTTCATATCAGAAACGCTACCACCTGAGCTTAGTTGCATTTGTACTCTTAATGGACTATTTTGTTGCTCATAAGCACAGGAAAACTGTGTTTGACTGAAATTTAGGGAGTCTGAAACATTATTTTAGCTAAATAGATGGCTATAGGAGAGACATGTTTCTACCAGATAAGCAGCAAAATTGTAAGCTGCCTCAAGAAAGCCAATGAATATCCACAAATCTAAACATGTCATCCTTTTTTCCCCCTGCCACTTTTGGTATGTTTTGCTTTCTACCACATGTCTGGCCCTCATCACTGAAGTCTTTGCAAACATCATGCACCTTAACTGGTCTGGACTTGCCAACTTCACTCCCAGTCCCTGCTTCTTCAAATAAGCCAGTTTCTTTCCCAGCCCTCTTTAAACAGTGGTGCTGGAGAGAGTGAGTGAACACTCTCAAAATACATTTATTTCTATGCTTTAATGCTCACGAGAGGAAAAAAAACTACCTTGGAAAAGTCACAGAACACCTCAGAAAGGTGGTGAGGCTTGTGGTTTGTGCGCTGATACCAGTCAGATACTTTGCTCTTCCAAAATACTGGCAGCATGCAGTACACCCACAGCTCTGGTTTGAGTTGGAGGTTGTCCTGGGGAGGCAGAGGTGATGACTGGGGTCAGGGCTCAATGCCTGGAGGCCTGCCTTCACCTTCCAGCTCTGCCTTAGACCTCAGCACCCGTCAGCCTCCACAGACCCGCCTCCCCTTCTCCTTCATAAAACAACTACTCTCTGCTCATCACAGCCTGTATTTACCTGGGTGGGGTCCTTTGAGGACTCATTGTATATGACCAGCACCTAGTTTGGGCGGCTCAAGGATAACAACTAACTTGAGCAGTGACAACACAGAAGAAGCAGAGCAAAGCCAGAATATAACAGAAATTTTACAGAAATCATTTCACTGCCCTGGTTGCTGCTGTAGCAGAACAGCTGCTCCTGAGCAGCACTCTGAGAAGGACTGGCTTACTGGGTGAGCTGCCTCAGGAGGACCATCGGACAGGCATATGTCCTCCATCACAGGAGAAGTCCATCTGGGAATTTTATAGCTCAATTCTTTGCATGGCAGAGTTTGGAGAAAGAAAATAACTCTGTTCTGCTTGTTCTCTCACTCCCTCCCACAAGTGAGCCTCAACACTTAAACTCTTTAAAGAATTTTACCCTTGAATGAGGAGAAGGGCTTTATTTTTTGTTGGTCACATTACATTACATATTTTTATCTTCTACTTGATAGACTGGATAGTTCTAATTTTAAATATAGGTTCTATTACAAATGCACCCTTTCATTTTCATAGTCAGCTTTCCAAACACTTTCTACAAACTAGAAAAATTGGCATCTGTGACATAAATGTGTTCCTTACAATGCCACTATGCAGATATTTACTGTAATCCCATGAGACACAATCCATCAAAGATTCTAAGGGTTCTTGTTCAATTCCACAAGGACACAAAAGGAAAAACCCCTACCCCTCCACCATCTCAATAGCTTATAAAACATAGGTGAGATGGAAGATGTCCACAGGAGACGGCTCTGTACCCCACACTGGAGCAGAGCACAGGACACCTTGAAAGACGCTGGTGTAGCCATGTGCTGAAGATATGTTTATCTGTGTCAGCATAACAGCATGAAGAATGAATTACTGTGGGGTTTTGTCTGGCCTTGTTAGGCTTACCACTGATAAGCTCAGGTGCAGCAGCACCTCAATAAATTTATATGCTTTCTCTTTCTGGGACTGGACAGTGTCTGCTCACACTGTCTATTAGTAGTAGATGGAACATCAATGCTGAGAGCAGATAGAGGCACAAGTAAAGACTTTTTTTTTTTTTTTTCCCTGAGAAAGATGTCACACTGAAGTAAAACCTGGTTATTATATCAGAGGCAGATGAGATAGACTGAGCTGTTAAACCTGCCTTTATGAGACTTTTTAGCATGCAATTCCCTCAGCAGGTTGCACATCTATCTGAGAACAAATTTTCAACAGTGCTGTTCAGTACATGTAAATCTATTGATTTGTATTAGTGTTGCATTGCCTCTTCTTCCTCCAGAATCTTAGCCAGAAGCACTATTGGTTTTGTAGATTCTTCTCTGACCCCAAAACATCCCTTTACACAAACAGGTTTTCAGCAGCTGGTGAAGTCCCCTGAATATGGAAGCAGTTGCAGGATAATGTGTGAAGACTAGGCATTAGCTAGGGAACCTTCCTTTCTTTTCAGAAGTCTATCTGCATTGTAGTCTTCCCCCTGGAAAATTTATGGTAGTGTTACTTAACCACAAACCTGGTAGCCTGGGAATACTTAATGGGAGAGCTGGGAGCTGAGCAGCAATCCAACTCTTGTGTGTGATCAGTTGCTTCTTTAACAGAGAGTAACAAAGTACTTTATTATTATGTAGAAAACAGGCCAATTCTATAAGAGGTAGGCTCAATAAAGCCCGAATGATAGAATAAATAGCCCCAACTAGGTTGTCTTCTGGAACAAAACTGACTCTGCCCTATATATTGCCATAAAGCCCTGGCTTTTCCATCAGTATTTTAGCTGTGAACATAGATCCAGAGAATGCTACTGTTGAAAGAATATATTTCTAAACATAACACACTTTCACTCTGAAAACAACTGTAAAAACTAACAGCATGCTGCTCCCAAACCAAACAACTGCATTAATTTACATAAAAGAATAAGGAATAAATGGTACTCCAGGGACATACAAATACCTTATATGATGCAAGACAGTCCACTGAGGGATTTCAACCCAGCATGGTGCAGACATGGCAGTTGTACCTAGCTTGTCCCTTTGCATTTTAATTCTTCCCTTATTTCTTCATCAATTGTAATGAGGAAAATAAAATAAGTTGGCAGCTTGATCTAGAGATAAGATTACTTGTCACACTAAGCTGCAACTAATTGCCTATTAAATACAAACTATGTCTGGTCGGGGTTATGATACTGCTGTAGGCTTCTTTATAGTAGGTTCTTGACATTATGGCTTATGCTAACTTAATGGCCTGCGAAGATCCACAGTATCCATCCCTAAATGGTTCCAAACCATTCTAAGCTATTCCTCAGTGGTTTGCTAAATGCACTGAAACTGTTTGAATTTCCTTCTGCTGTTGTTTAATACAAGCCCACACCGTTACCTTTCTCACCCTACACTTTTAAGAACACTTTAGGAAATATTTGATAATTACCGTAATGCATTTATTTTATTATATACTTGTGATTCAACCTAAATAACATTTAAAGTTGACCATCGACCGAAATAGGCCTGTGGTGTTCCTTTGTCCTAGAGTAACCTTGGTCTCGTCATTACCACTGAACATTAACAATCTTATTTGTATGTTTTGTTTAAACTGTCAAGTCGTAAATGAGTTAGGCTGTTCCTTTACAAGCTGCTGTTCAGCAATGCACACCAGGCTTTTAGAGATCCTGTATTGCAAGTTCTAATACGTGTGCTCTTTGTTCTAGCCCCATGTTGAAAACCTGGTTAATTTGCAATGAAAGGTGCTTGACTACAGTGTGGACCAGTTGAGATTAAAAAAAATATTAGGAAGTGAGCGATTACAATGGCTCTTTATCCTCTCACATTGACAGTCCTGATCTTCCCATCCTGTTTCTTCCTCTGTAAATCTACAGCCTCTGACAGTCTGCATACCTCTCTGAAAGAACCTCCTGGTATGTGAGATCAAGTAGATATCAAGGTGATGAGGTGAATTATTTTAATTTTATGTGTCACGGAAGATGGAACAAATGCAGGGTTTTTTCTTTTTCCAGAGCTGGTCCCTTATTTTAAAAACAAATTCTCTTACTCGGAGGTATGTCAATGTCACCTAGATCTTTCTTTAAACCTCTGGAGTTTTTTGTAGNTTTTTTTTTGTATAGTTCTTGTTACTTATAGAAGGTGAACATTCTGATGAGAATAATTTTTTCCATTAATAAACAGAAAGCTACAGAAACCATTTTCCTTTTCTATAGAATTAAGTAAATATTCCCTAAGAATCACACAATGCCACATCAGAACTAGCCTAAGTGCACATGCTGAGAATACTTTCCAAACCTTTCTTCACTCAATTGAATTTGTAAACTTTATTTTCCATTAGTTATACTCAAGCTCTGAATCAAGATTCTTAACACTGAAGAAGGAAGAAAATGCTCTTTTTTTGTAACAATGTGCAAGGTAGTGAGTGAGGTGGGGAATAAGATGGCAAAACTATAGCAAGAGAATGAAATTAGAGATTGAAGAAAAGAAGAAATTGAATGAAAACCAATCTGCTCTTAATTTTTGTCAATTGGCAAGTAACAACCATGAAAGATGTTTTGAGGGTGGATATTCCCTCTATAACTCAAGCAGCTGGAACAAATCCAGCATCTTTTTCTTTTCCTAAATTTTAAAAACATGTTGTACCTTGCGGGCAGAAGCACCAAGAAAGATTTTTTTTCCCTCCCTTTGTTTTTTTCTCCTCCATTAAGGCCAAATTTAATTAGAAGAAGGACAGCTTAAAAAAAAAAAAAATCTGCCTTGTAGCCATCCTAAAATGCAACTTGAGAATGGCAGAATAATGTGGTTGTAGGAAACAGAAAAATTCAAATACATGTGTACAATTCTGCTGGTGTGGCATGAACAGATGGAATTAGTGCCCTGACTACGATCATGAGTGTGGGTAGCCATACTTTTACAACTATTCAGGCCTTTCCTGAACAGAGATAGTCTATTTCATAAATAGAGACCTTGTCACTAACACAGATCTGTCAAAGTCTCACCCACTGAATTAAACTGGGACAATTTTGTCCTTTAAATACATGGGAAAAATCTGTATTACTCTTTCAACTCAATGAACCTTTTCAAATGAAGTATTGACCAAATACTTAGTATGAAAAAGCAATTTCATATTTTCAGGTAAATATTTAGATTCACACGTGAAATTGGAAGTAATTTTAATTTAAATAAAGAGAATCATTTAACAGTTTGATGTGTGTTTTTATGCAGAAAAACACAACTTTACTTCATATCATTTCACTAAAAGACAGTACAATCAACATCTTACATATGTACCTGTCACAATACTAAAATGTAAATAATATCAAAATTGAAATAAAATTGAAATTATAAATGTAACAGGATTACTTTTCACCATGTTTAAAACAAAACCAAGATTAGTGGACTAGATGATTCTTCAAGGTCCATTCCAACTCCAAGTATTCTCTGTGTGTGTGTACGTGTATGACTAAAGTGATATGAATGGGCACACTTGAGTCCAGACAATTTTCATAGTGTCATTAAATATCACAAACATTACTTAACTAGCTTAAAATGCCTTTTACAAAAACTCACCACTCAGTTTATTCCTCCACCTAAGGTAATCAGCTCATTTTCACATATTGGCCAGCAATAATTAATTTTAAAATTAATTTCAGGTTGCTGAGGGAACACTTCACACTTCATATGTTAGAGATTGGCAACTTCAGACCTTAAAACATTTGTGACATTAGCAAAATGTCATGCTAACTGCTTGTCATCCACAGTGAACTGTATTTTGTTTAATTTTAAGTGTCGGTGTTGCTTGGCCATTATAAAAGGTGGTTTGGGATCACTTCAGAAGATAGACACCTTGACACAGGATACTGCCTGTGTTTCATGTTTTTTACGATAGATATGGCTATTACAGGTTGATGCTGGTGACAATAATGACCCATCCAATCCTAAAAACCAAATCCAAAATCTTGAAGAAGTAATGTCTGGGTAAAGGACTGTTGACATCCTGGAACTGGTTCCTTAGCCACAGTTTATCAATTGCAGTTCATGAAGGCTCTCTTCATTGTGTCAGACTGGGGGAAACTGTCTCAGTGATCATTCCTGTGCAGTGGTGCCTCTTCTACACCACCACTTTGAAATACTTCAGATTGTCTGTACTGACATAACTCTGAGCAAAACCAGCAGAGTCTCTCTACCATGAAGCAGGCATTCCAAAGGAATAGCTGCTTGTATTAACAGGCTGTTTACAGTTTCTTGCTGGAGCTCAATTGCCTTTTTTTTATTACATGCCTTTTGTGTGGGAAAACCCCAGTTCACAACTTGTGAGGAAGTGTAATGCAGGTTTTGGGGGAGGAAAAAGTCTAACACTTCTGCATTTCAGTTACTATGAAAAATTAACTTCTCTGAAGAAAGTCTTATGTCAGGATTCGTTTAATCTGATACAAGAAATGTTAATGTTGTTTTACAAAGTACAGACAAACTAATATTTACTTAAGGAAAAGAAAAAAAAATTCCCTTTTTAAGGAAAACTCTACCCAATCACTACCTAATTTATAAGAAAGCAGAACTTCTCCTGTGAAATACACATTTTTATGTAGTATACATGGCGACTATTTGTCTGACCAGCTAAGTTGGGCTCTGTTAAACCCTGGTTGACATCAAAGAAGCTGAATCTATTACATGTCAGCAGGCAAGTTTGACAGTTAGGTAGTCTCTTGCATTAGCCCTGTCTCTTCAAACAGCAGTACTGGTGGTCGGCATCCAGAACTGCTGGTCACTGCACAGAAGCAAATCAACAAGCTCCAGGCTTGCGTTAATGTCAACATCTGTTGTGTATTCAAAGATTCAGAATAATTTTCATGCCCTAAGCACTGGGGACCTTATCTGAAGGCAGTTCTTCTGCAACAACAGTGTAATCACAATTGCCTTTAAACTTGTAAGCAATTGTTTTAATGAACATGGGTCAAGAAATACCTGGTCTTTTCTCCTGGGTAAAGGGCAGGGGAGAGTAACTTCTGTAGTGCAGCTGAAAACTCAGCATTATGGACTTGATTAGCAGTTAGTGAAATCTGCTGTGTGCATCTGTTCATCTTCACCAGTGCATGTAGTTCTTTAGAAAGCAAATTGCTTCCTTTTCTGCATCCTATTATCCAGTGTGAGCTCCTGTGAAGGTAAACAGCATACAACGGCTCCAAGGCAGGCATCTTCCACTGTACACGTGCATGCATGTGTCAGATATACATACCCAACACCATTCTCCAGCAACTGCAGTCATAGTGCAGTTTTGACAACATGCTTTGCATGGTGAGAGTGATCTCCATCATAAATTTCAGAGGACAATTTATGTCACTCTGCAGTTATGAGTGAATTCCTCTGGCGCATACAGCTTTGCTTTTTTGCTTAATGTGGCTCTGGGCTCTAAGTGGAGTGAGGAAGAATCTATGCCTTACAGTGACTGTTGTTTCATGGCTGAATTTAACAATAAAGCTACAAGCAACATGATTTTTGCTATAGCAATGGTAGACTACCTATTTTGCAAAGCACTTTGAGAACTGTCAGTGGTTATCTGGAATTGCCTATAAGAGAAAATCAGTGCAGAAAGATGGCCTACAGTTGTCCTCTCTGCTTCTTCAACCCAGCCATTTCTTTCTAATCTGGGAAAGTGTGTGATATGCTCTTTCACAAGCATTAAAATTAGTCCATGTGAATTGGTGATAATCAGCAACTGCCGCTGGGGCAGGAAAGACAAGCAAGGCTTAAGAAGGAAGTCTCCTAATGCCCTGATCTGACAAGCCTGCTGCTGTCTTGTAACCAGAGTCTGATGCCCTTCATGCCTTGAGCTGAGACTGAGAGAATCCCATCTCTGATATCCCTGTCTGAGCCCTGCTTGCTCAGTGTTCCCCTGGGTTTTCAGATTCCTAAACAAGTAAAGACCAGTAAAGAACAGCAGTTCTGTTATTTTAATCCAACATTTAATCTGATCTCACGACACTTCTGTTGTCTTGTGCCACTTTCTCATGAGAGAAAGTCATGAGAATTTGGCTTCGTTCAAATGACTCCTCTTGACCAATACATGAGTAAGGGGGGAAACAGAGCTTCCAGTAGTATCAGGGACTGGACTGATTTGATGCCAATATTTCAACACTGTAAGCTCTAATTATTATGTACTGACAATATTTAACATGTTTCCTGTGGATGAGTAGGGAATGTCTTAATTTGTTTGACCTGTGAAGCAATGGTAGTCTCTTAGGGACAAGGAAGGAAGCTTTGCCACTTATCAAACAAACTTCTAGGAAGGAAGTTTGATTAGCAATGTTTGTTCTTTGCTCTCGAAAACTAGTGGTAGCTAGGCCTGAAGAGCTCAAAATGAGTAAGGGAGCATGACCACAGCCAGGGAGCAGAGAGGAGGAAACTAGCACTGAGAAATTGGGACTTCGTTGCAGTTCTGTCAGTTAACAAATCTCTAGTATGACTGTGAGTTTCCATGGGTCATGGGGCCAGACTCCATACATTAAGGTGGCAATAGCAGGTGCAGTGTCATGAGTATGACTGGGCTGCTGGGATTACCGCAGCTATTTCCTCCTGAGGAAGCCTTTCTGCCCACAGATGGCCGCTTCACCTCTCCACCTCTTACAGGCAAGCCTCATCTGTAAAGGCTGCTGTTTTGCAAGCCCCTTGCCCAGGTGTTGACAGGCAGCAATATCATAATACCTGCCTCAAGCAGGACTGAGGTGTAAGCCTTAATTGAGGGTTTGCCTTCTGCACTCTGGGTGAAGTCCATCATATTCATGTGAGTCAGAAGAATGTAACTTGCAATTCAGGGGTAACCATCTGAAAAAACTCCTGCTTACTCTTCTTTAGCAAAATTTTTATTAGAGTCAGGCAGATGTTGAGTTAAAGATATCTGTATCTGGGACACTTTGTCCTTCTCATCCTAAGAAGTCAGCATACTTTAAAATCAAACTGTCTCAGCAAGGGCTCTGTCACTATGTAAGGAAACATTAGTGTTTCAAGTTTCCCATCCATTACCACTGCTGAGGTCAAGTTCTACCTTTATGTCCTTGTACCCTCAAGAAATATATACAGCGAAATCTGTCCTTACACTCACAGAAACATTTGATGATGCACAGCTTTGGTGCTGACCCTCTTGTTAGCTATAAATTCTCTTTTGGAGCATAAATAATACTTTTCTTAAAAAGAGATCTGAAACACTTTAACAGCAAGTGATAATTCTTATATTAGTTGGCAGCTTTTGAGAAAAATAATGTGTACATCCAGTACTTTCATCAGTTTGGGGAACAGTGGGAGGATGTTTGTTCTTGTAATTAAAGCACTGTATTGCTTGGAGATTTGGGTTCAAAAGTCTTTCTCTGTGACCTTGATGAGCCACTTACTTTCTTTGTTCCTCTCTTCCATTCTGTAAACAGGTTACCGACTGTATTCTGGACAGTGTATTACTATTTTTCTAAAAAAGCAATTTTTTTTTTTTAAAGCACAAATATTTACACCCATCATTTAAGATTAAATGTTCAACAGAAAGAGTGTGGAGGTGCTGGTCTTACTGGCTCTTTCTGATGATAGAAGAAGCAGCAGTGGGATCTGAATCAAGCATTTGATAATTTCTCTCCATAAACACATCTTTCTTTACCATGGTATTTCAAAACAATGTTTAAAAGGTTTTAATTTTGTTCCAATTAAGAAAAACAGCTTTTGAAACTCTTTTAAGCTAGTGACTTACACAGAACAAAATTGTCATCCTCTAGACCATTCTTAAAAAGTTTTGGGTTTTTTCCTCACTTTGTCTGTCTTGATCATCTGACGTGGGAGATCTCCCTCAAGCAGTCCCTGTGTTTCACCATAGTCCAGATTCTGATGGTGGACATGTCTACTTCCACATCTCTTCCAGTAATCCAATTTTCCACCAACTTTCTTCTTACTTTCTGAATCAGGTTGTTTAACATGGTAGAAAATATTTGGAAATTCACTTCTGCTGTGCATAAGTAGCATGTCAATCTGAGGATAGAATTATAATAAAACTCATGAAATTTTAACAGTGCTTGAACAAAATTTGGTTTAAACCTGATTGCTTTCCTTTGAAACTGTAACTATATTTTTATACTGCTGTAAAATTACTTTTATTTGTGTTCCAGCCCGAATTGTGATTTGCCAACATGTCTTCCTCTGTGTGTGTGTGTGTGTTTACAAAACACACTCTCATTATGTTAGGTCATCTTTAATGCTTCCCTTTAAACTCCAGGAAAAATGAGATAAAAATTAAAAACACATTTCTGGGAAAAAAAAATCAAAATATAGTCATTGTTTTGAGGGGAGTATTTCTAGAGATGCAACATCTGTAAAAAATGCAAAGGAAAAGGAAGTAATAGAAGCCACATATGGTTTATGTTTAGAATTTGAAGAAAAGATGGTGTTGTGAGATAGATAGTGACTTTTCCTTCTCATTTTTTATGAGAATTCTGTAAGAGAAAAACTGCTAGGAGTTTTCTGCTAAGAGGATCTGCAGGGTAGATAGATGTTCTTTGAAGTGATACAGGTAGATATCTTCATGATGATGAGAAACCATATAAAGGTGGTTACAGAAATAATGTCTCTGAAATTTGTCTCTGTTCTGCAGATAAATAAAAGGGTGCTCACACACCAAGACTTGTTTTAGGAAGAGATGTGTGGTGTTCCTGTTTCTCTGATGACTGGCCATCCTGAAGGATCCTGTCTGCTTCTGTTTCTGGAATATTCAGTGCAGGTTCTGTGCATGTCATCATGCCTTTAGATAACACAAAATCCCTTATTTTTCTTAATGGCATTGCATTCAGCTCACTGAATGACAATACTTATACCAGGTGCATGAAAACACTGCTACCAGTCTATAAACAGAGATGCTGAAGGCCTGTAAAAATTTAAACTGCTTAAAAAGAAAGCCAGGGCTGAAAATGGACAAGGAGCTCCTCAGGACAATGGACTTGTGCGCTTGAAAGTGGGCATGTAAAAATTCAAGCAAAGCTTGACATCCACATAAAAACATACATAATTACAGCAAAATCTCTTGAAATATCAGGGTGGGCTCTCAGCTGCTATAAAGCTTATGTGCTAGCTCACAATCTGGCCAACTGCATTTTATGTTTGTGTGTGGTCAGGATGCGCTTTGAAATTATATATGCCACTAATTGACTGCAGTTGGAGGTGCTTTGCTCAGCACCTTTAGAAGCCAGATCACTTTTTTTTAAATGCCTAAATATAACTTTGAATGGCTGAGGCACCTGAGTTTTCAGAAACGTTCCCAATTGTTCAAAATTGTGAATAGAGCTCAGATTGTGTATATACTTCTGCTGGTGAAGATGGTGCTTTATACAGCATAGCTTGTATCAGGAATCCTCATGGTCTGATTCTGCTGAACACACAATATGGCTGACAATATTAGCGATGCATTCCTGACCAAATTGTCCTATTAGCACATAAGTGTTTTCTCTATGATCAGTTTCAGTGGGAAAGAGATTGCATTTCCAGTCTCAATTTTTGGACAAAAAATACTGTATAATGTTACTTGGTAGGAACCATACTTCAAATATAGTTTATTGTGCTGTTGATGGGTATTTGAATGATGGTGCTCTCCAATTCTGAAATTCTTCCACGGCACAGTCTAGACATGTGCAATTCCTCTCCTTGGTAATATAGACTTAGAAGAGCAGTTCTGCTATTGAAGTGGAGGTTATGGAAGTGTAGGGCTTCTCTGACAAGGCCTTCTACTAGTCATAGATTGTAATAATATAATTAAATCCATTTGCATAGAAATAGCAAGATGATTCTCAATTGCCAGTGATGCAGCCTGCACTACTACTAAAGTGCTGCTCCTGTATTCACAGTTCTATACGAAGAGATGGACCTTAAAATTAATAACACAAAGATGAGCTCCTGTTTGGAACAAACTCCGATCTGTTGCCATGAGTATTGAGGATGAGAGGTTTCTTCCCCATGTGCCTCTCCCTGTCTATCTGTGGCCTATGCACTGGAAAATACCTTGTTCAAAAAATTCCTGCTGTACAGTGCAGAATATGTGCTCAGAGCAGTGAGGCTGGAAATTCCCCAAGGGAGTTTGCTGGCTCTCAATCTGGGAGCCAGCTGGCAGCTATAAACTTTCAGTAGAAATGAGTAACAAATAAATACAAACAAAATAAAAATAGACATATATAAGTAGGATAGTAAGTACACACTCTCCCTCTGCCTACTTGCTAAGGCTGTTCATGATGCTGTGCAGTGAGCAACACATTTCAAACAAGGTGGATGGGCTGAAAGTGACCCAAGGATCTTGCATTCAAAGGAGGGGTATAAAGACAGAGGTAAGGAAGCTGACTGCCACCAGTAACAGGCAGCCATGGCACACACATTTGTCAGCTCAGTTGACTTTCAGGCTGTGTGGGCAGGTGATTTTAGTGGCACATCTTGGGGACAAGGTGGAAAGACCTGCATTTTCTCAGGAACTACCTATCAGAGGCTGGGTTGAGATAGAGAGGAAAATGGTTATGTGAGAAGGTGAGGTAGAAGGTGTCAGTGCTGAGAACCACACCCTACACTAGGGACCAGCACAAGCCTGCCCCAACTGAATGAGGCTTACACAGTCTCCTCCTCTGCTCTTGCTCTTGCCCTTCTCCTTTCTTGGGGATGTAAGGCTGGTGGCCAGAGTATGGCTTCTGGACACAAATAATTGTTCCTTCCCACTCCTCCAAAAGATCACAACATTGTGGATTCAGAGAAAACCTCCTCTGAAAAAGTAACAGACGCAGTGCATGTCCTACGTAGCCAAAGGGAGCCATATCGATCAAGCTCTCACTTAAATATCTCAGGTTTCTGGGCATAAGTACCAGCCTCCTGAGCACTCAGTGTGCACTCCCAGCATGTTCATTGTCAGTGTCTGGGAGATGACAATGACTGGTGAAACCTGGTCCCAGGTCCTGTGGTTCACGTTCACTGACTGGTCGTTGGAACAAAACCACAGTGTAAAAATCCTTAGTGGTGCAATGGGGAATTGCAATGGTTGAACCTGAGGTCCTCCAGTGTAGGACTTGGCCCTGCTATTTTTCTATAGAGATCTGGGACCAAATACACCATAGGAGTTGCTTTTATATAAACCTGATATTTTAATAAAACTGCTGTTCTTCTCATTGTAACAGTGGTATTTCTGGGGACATAATGATAATCTGAGCTACACAATGTTCAGTTCTCAATGGAGACCAATTTAGTGAGCACCAATTTATTTGATTCCTTATTGTGCAGCAAGACGCTCCTAAATGAATAATTGCTAAAAGAACAATTACAAGAATAATCTTTTACAGAAGATTACTCTTCTTTCTTCACAAGTCTCTGCAAGTATGAGTTTAATAATAATTTGAATGGGTACCATGCTATCATAAAGCCATCAACATACCCCCAAATTACACTTTAAATGGTTTCTAGTCATTGCACGATTTGAATGAATTATGATTTTGCCATTAATGCATCTATAATCCTACATTAGTGAAGGAATAGTATCAAGAGCAGCCTAGAGCAAAGTCTTCAGGTAAGAAACAGTTGTTTTCAGACTGTTCTTTCTGCTGTTATTTCCCAAGACAGGGTCATGATTTATGCTTTATGACTTGCCATTGAAATTTTTATCTTTAAATAAATTGACAGTAGCAATTTGATGGCAGCCTCTGGCTTATTCCCTTTGTAGAGTCTTCTTTTGCTTATGAGTCATTAGCTGTGGTTCTGAATGGTCATACCATGTTTTCTGTGCCTGCCTAGTTTGTTGCTGAGAGCGCTACATGAAAGAGTTGTACAGTGTTACTAATGCCATTCTTTGAAAGCTGTGAAATCAGGAAAAACTACTTTTTTGTACATTTTCCCTTGTACTCAAAGCACCTGTCCAAAGTTTCACTAGCACTAGCAGGCCTGACTCTGAGTTTCTTCTAGACTGTACTATTGGTGACTCCTACTGTTTATACTACCAGAACAGATAAAAATCTGCAAGATGACCAGAGGAATAAAATGAAACGAGATTTGACTGTTGATCCCAGCCTCTTTCCACTACCACCACAGCCCTTATCCCTTTTTTATTTCTTTCTTCTTCCCTTCCCCATCTCTACATACCAGGAACACTTGAGAAGCAACAGAGGTCAAACATTTGTATTCCAATTAGGAGCTGCACCCAGGGTCTGAGGAGGAAAGACTCTGAATCACCTGAACATCCAACAAATCCTTTGGTGTGCCAGCAGTTAGTTCAAAGGCAAAGCCATCTAGCTCTGAGTAGCTATCGATTAAAGGGTTTCATGTTGTAGATGGATGAATAGGTGAAAGGACATATGTGAAAGGAAAATATCTTCAACACCCATCCCCTTTCCTGGGTTTTGCTTTGTGATGAAGAGTGAAGTATAAGGCAAGAGAAAGATATGCACTGAAATCTGAATTATGTTGTCAGTGGTGCTTCCAATGCTGACAGAAAGAAGCCTCCAGCCTCCCACCTGGAATGTGTTTCTGGCTCCAGCACCCAGAGAAACCTTGCTGAGAAATCGCATGGTGTAAATGCAAATGAAAACTGGCAGAGAGGCAAGTAATGCATTCAGTACCAGACAGTCTGACTTTCCTCCTTCCAAATACTGCATGTGACTTTCCTGTCCAGGGCTTCCTCCATACAGGCATTGCCTGGCTGATGTTCTGTCCAAGCAGTTGTCTCCTTTACAACTGCTTTTACATGATTCAATGATACCAAGAGATATTGCAGAGAGATTGGTGCATTCAGCCCATATGACAGCTGCTTATTGAGTGAATTTGCCGTAGACTCCCTCTGGCACTAAACAGCAGCCGCTCACAGCCATAATGAACTAGTTAGTTGCCGTAATGCTCATTAGTATGTGACAGGAACAGCGTGCTTGAAAAAGCATCAGAATGTCTGGATTCATTCTTCTTCCTGTGAGAGGTTGATGGAAAATGAGTAGTAGTCCTGGAGGAGAGCTCAGCTCAAGCTCTGTTTGTAAGGTACACATCAAACATTCAGGAGCAGACTGCAGCTGTGTATAACCACAGTCAAAAGGATAACTTACTGGCCTAGTTTTGCTTGTTTTTCTATAAACAACACTGATTGTACAGCACTAGAGACATCAGTGCAAGCTAGCCATATAAATAGCCGTTCATCGTCTATAGCTGACTTATAAAGTTCATGCCAATGTTCCCAAACTTGGATTAAAGTGAATCTCTGTGTCTCTGTTCCTGCTGCAATCATACCTTTGCTGCAATCATACCTTTCCTTGAGAAGCAGCCTTAACGACACATCTCCAGGGATATGGAGAGCCAGCCAGAGTTAACCACCTACTGTAGGGAGGCTTGTTAATAGTGCTATAGCACTCTGCATTCAATGGCATTCTGAGGCTTTCTTTAAGAAAATAGTTGACTGGAATATCTTTCCCTGACCTGGGCTGTTGGATATGCTGGTTAGCACATGAGTCAACTTGAAATATACTTTAGGAGACTGTTGAGAGAGGAGCAACCCTTCAGTGGGATGGACTCTTTCAGGACAAAGTGATGGGGACATAGTCTAAATGGCTGTGCACTCTTTTGAACACAAGCCTGTCATTTCAGAGTGGAAAGTGCCTCTCATTGCAGAGGCCAGCTTAAACAAAAGAGGATGATTTACACACCCAGCCCATCAGCCAAGCTGACTTCAATTAAGTCCTTAACACAATATTGCTGAATGTATTTCAAAGCTGGCAAGTCAAAGGTCACAAAAACCAAGCACAGGGGAGGGGGGGTGGGTTGTAACCTATTTCAGCTCAGGCAGGATCACAAGCTCTGTCATTATCGGACACCAGAAAATTCATTTATGAAAATAGTAAGAAGATGTCATTTTTCTTTTTTATTCCCCCCCTCCCCCAAAGAAGAGTAAGGTAAATGTGAAGTCTTCACATCAAGAATCATAAAATATAAACATTAAATTATAACCCTCTGTGTATTTCTGTGATGATTTATGGCACTTTTATGATATCCGTGTATTATCTTAGTATTTTGTCTAGGTTAGAATTCCTACCTATCTGTAATGTTATGTTGCAGTTTTTATGCAGCTGACCCCCAGTTCCCCGGAAGAGAGTAAGTCAGGTGTAGGAATTAGACACTGCCAGTCTGCATGTGAGTACAGATATATAAAAATGTATACTGTTTGGCAGGATGATGTATGCTTTCTCACTTATATAAAATGAAATTCTTCTGAAGGTGGTGAAATGTTTCAGGGTTTGGAGCCCCCTGAGGAGGTTATTTCCGTTAGGAGCTACAGAGCAGAGAAAGTGCCTTTAGAGGCACAGTATGAGTGGTTTTCTAGAATATTACCAAGAAGAATGTTAGGTCTTTGTACAGCATCAGCATGCAACTGTGATTGTGAGGTACAGCATGTACATACTGAAATGTTCTATTATCTGATCTCCAAAATAACTAATTAAATTTGAGTGATATCTGTCAGTCAAATTTATTTTATCTGAAATGTGCTGAATATTTCCACATTGCTATCCATGTGGCTATGAAATCTTGTAATTGGTTGGATTCCACACAGAAATTTTCTCCTTTCTCACTAAGACTTGTAGTTCCCTTTTCACTGTTTTATCCATATAGAGCTTTTTTTTGCAATCATATTTATTTCTTTCAGTATTGTTAAGTGGGAGGCTGAGCCAAAGTTAATTCTATTAGATAATTTAAAGAAAATGCTCAGAACTTCTCTTGTGAGATCACTTAGTCAGAGACTGGCTGCCAAATAAGAAAAAAAAAGAAATGAAAACATTATACTATGTCTGGCATGTAAATATGATCTTTTTATTTGTGGCATACTCGGATGAACTGAGACAAGGCAGCTCCAAATTGCATCAGTGTAACCTTATATTCTTGAAGAGAAAGAACAAAATTTACATCCTATTCAACCCTTTGTTCTCATATGCTCTATTTGGATCCAAAACGCCTTCTGCTCTACTTCTCCAAGAAACTTGCTCATCAGAAAAGAAAATAAAATGTCTACACTACAGATGTAGGCATACAAGTGGTTTATGGTTTTTAAATTTCTGAAGTGATTAAGAAAGGCAAAATCTGTTCAAATCTACCTTACGGCTGCTCTGTGGAACCAGTTTAACCTAGAAATCCTTCACTTTAGCAGTGTCCACAGAAGTAAACCACAATGAAATGCTAACATATCAGTGTCCTGAAGATCTGCCTCTTGTGGAATGTCATCAACAATTAACAATCTTCTCCCTTTCAGTGTGTTTTGTATGTACTTGCCAAATATCTTAATATGCTTTTGTAGTCACATTACACACTGACATTACATACTTGTCACTGTTTATCTAGTTTTTGTTTAGGTTATTCATTCCTTAATGATTTTTTTTTTTGTGTTGTTCTCAAACTCACATTTGGACATTGTCATTGCCCTTTGACCTTGTTGAAGTTATCTGACATCTTACTAGAATGTTCTCTTGAAAATACTTATTTACTTGGACAGATATAAAAAAGTGTATGTGCTTGCAAAACTTGGAAAGTCAGATTCTCCAGCTGGCTAAGGAAAAACAGTATGTCCTACAAAACTTCCCTTATATTACCTTGCCTCCTTTATGTTATTAGGCATTATATGAGCACACCTATGACTTCAGAAGTACACCATTAGTAAATGTAAGCTACCCATGCAAATAATGTGAGCCTGGGTCTTCGCTATGGAGATAGAATTTGTAAATAATTTCTGCAAGTCTCCCCGTGCTATCTTGAATTAATTACTGTGATAATGTTTTGAAGAAACATTGACTGTGTGCCCAGTGCAGCTCTTTTTTATTAAAAATTGATTTGTTGGGATATCCTTTCTTTGGGGTCAAATCCAGGTTTGAAGTGTGCAGAAAATGTGCCCCTTCAGTTACTATGTCTCTGAGATACATGTTTCACCTCTGTTATATGTTTCTCCTCTGTTGCATCCTCTATCACTCAGGTATACATTGATATCCAGAATTTTGGCATTATATAGCAACCAGATAAGCACTTCCCTGAAACCTTTGTTGTACCAGACTTGGGTTTGTTGGAATCTATCCAACAGGCATTCTTGTTCTATAGCTAATGTTTATTTCTGAAAAATACAACCCTTCTTTTTCCTTTGGCTTTTTTTTTTCTTTGTCCTGTGGTATGCATTTCTGTAAAGTGTTTGTGTGTGTTTTCTTGACAGAGAACAAAGACTTTTATGAATTTTATTTAACCTCCCTTTCTGGGGTTAGAATTTCTGGCACTCAAAAAAAAAAAATTGTTCAAAAGACAAGAGCTAACTGTTTTTGAAACATCACTAGAGGCACCAATAATTCCTCTTTCTCTGGGAAGAAAGGAAGATATGCATAGGTTGACAGAATTCCCTCAAACAGTGATTTTCTAGAGTATAGGATTGTAGTATGAAGAATAGTTGGAAGGTCAAGTGTCACAGCAAGTCTGTCAGCTCTTTAGCAGTTGAATACTTCAGAAGAATTACATGTGCACTTTAAACAAACATCTTGATTTGCTTTTTTTCCTCCTTTTATGTACTCTATCCTTCTTTTCTTACAAAACTCTTTATTCACTCCCTAGAAAAAGCCTTTCTTATTAAGACTCGCTAGAAAGCAGGTAGTCTTTCTTAGAGCTGTCAGAACCCGCAGCTGTGAAATCAGATTCAAAAGATTCAAGGGAAAAAGCAACAGAAACTACTGGAGACCTATAAACAATTTGATCCTAAATTATCATGTTTCTTTCAAACTTAGCAGAGTAAAATTGAACATCTTTCTTTTTTTCTTGTTTGGTTTTTGGCTTGCTTGCTTTTTTTTCTCTTCCCATTCTTCATAGATGATCTGGACGAGGGGATTGAGTGCACCC
>VXBZ01003656.1:112930-125646 GCA_013399135.1 Heliornis fulica | reverse complement strand
GGGGGTTGGTCTCTTCTCCCCAGTAAGAGGCGACAGAACTCGAGGTAATGGACTCAGGTTGTGCCAGGGAAAATTTAGGTGGGATATTAGGAAGAACTTCTTTACTGAGAGAGTCATCAAGCATCGGAACAGGCTGCTCAGGGAGGTGGTTGAGTCCCCATCCCCCATGGAGGTGTTTAAAAGACGGGTAGATGCAGTGCTTGAGGACATGGTCTAAGGGTAGACTTGGTGGCGGTAGGTTAATGGTTGGACTGGATGATCTTAGGGGTCATTTCCAGCCTTAAAAATTCTATGATTCTATGATTCTTTTTCCTCAGGACAACACAGTATTTTCAACTGTGCTTCACACTTTCTCACTGTGCACAGGTTTATTTGTTTTCCTTTACTCAAAGACACGTGTTCCATGTTTCTTCTTCCCTTCACCTGTAGGAAGAGCATCCTGGGAGACACTGCAGCTTCTCTTATCTGCTGACTTGCTAGAACCACCAGGGAGACTCTCAAAAGGCAAAGCAATCATTGCTGTCAAGACTACGTGTGGTAAAGCATTGTTTTTCCTTCTCTTCCTGGTCTCCTGGGTGTAATGCGTTAAACTGCAGAAAGAATTCTACCCTGTGTATATTTGTCAACCAGCTTAGAGCAGATAGTGGAGATGAGCTACCACTCAGGTGTTGCTTCTGTGATGTGAAGGAGGAGGGGACTGGATGTCACAGAGCAGGTTGGTCCCTGCTCCCCACTTCTAGTGAGAATCTCTGACTCTCAGGTGTTGAGGAGGTGCCCTGCTGTGTCATAGCTGTCACACAGGTCAGGTGAGAGCAGAGTGCTGCACACAGGAAGAATTTCACATAGACCCATGCATGTAATTATGTTTATGGAAGAAAGAAAACACAGCTGCTTGAGCTCTTGCCAAGCTGCTTGCCTTCCTGCACTGGGCCAGACTTCTGAAGTTTCAACATTTTGATAGTACTTGGTGGGACCCCATTGTAGGAAAGAAATATTGTACTATCATGATTAGTGGCTAAGTCAAAAGAAAAAAAAAAAGATTTGCTTTAAAACTGTGGTCCAGTTCAGAGTTTGTGTCCTTTTACTTTTCACTTTGGCTCCGTGGATATATGATGGATTATACACCATCATCTGGCTCCTGAGGGTCTGCTTTCTTGCTTCTAGGACAGTAATTGATTGCTAACATTTAAGGTTGCAGGAAAATGTGTGAAGGTTTGCAGGCTGCTTTACAGCTCTAAACAGAAATAAAAAATTCACTGACAACCTTCAAAACTCTCTCTAAATATGAGCTGCATGCTTACTACATGCCTAAGAGATGATTGCAAGTGGAAGAGGAGGAGATGAACATTTATTCACTCTTTGGAACTTCATCATTCCTTTCTCTGAAATCCAGCCTTTCATAATAATGGTGAGGGACAAAGGACAGCATACAGAGCATAGCTTTTATTTTTTGCACATCTGGACTCAATGTCTGAAATATACAGAAGTAGGCACAGAATATGCAGCAATTAATATAAGTGTATTTCAAACGTTCCGATCCACAAAAGTGGTGGGTTTTTTTCCCAGGAAAAGCAATTATTAAAAAAACAATAATAATTACTCAAGCCACCATTTAGGTTTGCTCTCTCGCCTTCACTCATGGTGTTTGTAGACTGTGTACCTTGGAAGAAGCTGACCTTGTGACTGACTGAGAGGAGTCTGACCCTGGCTAAACTTGTGTAAGCTACAGCTCTACAGCCAAGTGCAGGAAAGCCAGTTCCCACCTGTTGGAACTGATCTTGCAAGCCTGGGAGGGAAAGGGCACATCTTTCTCCTCCTCCAGTCTTGCCTGATCAGCATAACAATTATCCTTTGGTTTTCCTTTAGTCATTTCCCATTCTTCTGAAGAGCAATGCAGTGAATTTTTCTCTTCATTTTTATTTCAGGTTGGGCTTTTTTTTTTTTTAGCTAATTCTTATGGTTTAAATTGGCAATAACATGGCTCGAGAATTTGTAAAGGGAGCTCTGTAAAGCTAAACAGCTATTCTACACTCAATTTGCCGTTAAACTAACTCTTCTGTCTTCAGCACCTGGATATCACTGTTACAGGTGTTAAAAGAGGAAGTAAAAAATTCTTGTTTGCTTTACCTTCTCTCACAAAGAGATTCCAGATTTCAGTGGGTTTGTTTAAGACATAGATTTTTGTCCTCCTGGATGATCTTGAAGGAAAGTTTTGTTTCCTCTTGATCCTGGAGCAAAGAAGGAAGGACTACTTACATGTTGGTTTGCTTCATTCGGTACACAAATCAAGTTTCACTTCATAGACACAAGTTCACTGCAGTCAAAAAAAGGTGTATGTCTCCTTCTGCACCTGCTGTTTAAGTGGTGAGAAATTAATTCCAAACTTTCTTCCACAAGAGGAATGACAAACAATCCATGCCCTTAAACTTCTGCCTGGTGTCCAGCAGCTAACGCAAATCAAAGGCTACAGTTATTCACAGAATTTTAATTCAGCCACATTGTTCTCAAATTGAGTTTTTCTGTTTCTATTTACCTTCCTTTATGTAAAGCCAGGTTTTCTATTGTGTTCTGCCAGTCAAGTGGTGCGGAATGCCTGGACAACAGCCAGTCGTCATATGGGGAGCTTTTATCTTAATCCTACTACCTTTACTTGGTCTCAGTGCAGGAGAACATTGTAGTAGCATAGCCAGAGTCAGCAGCCTCTTCTTATCACACAGGGGCAGTTACCAGTGTTGCCTTGCAATGCATCAGGAAATGGAAAATGGCATGCAGGTGGTATAAGAGCTAGAATTTCCCAGTTGAAGCACAGAGTAAAATGTGGTAAAACTGTGTTTAATGGAGGCAAGTGCTTTGCAGGTAGAGAGGGATCTTAACATGTGACAGGCAATCAGGTTGAGCAGGGAACCTCTCAAGGAATGAGGAGACTTTTTGCATTTTCCTAATCTCTTTCATTACTTTCTTTTAACTGGTATCTATGTAAGTTGGGTTAATATTCAGATATATTAATTTTTCCCATGTAGAGGATATTCTTACAGGAAAACTCTCCCCTTCAGAAGAGCCATATTGGGATACCTTGTTGATTTGCTGCTACAACTTTTCTGCGGTCCCCAGCAACCTATGGAGGTAATCAGAAAACTAGAGCCTGCAACCCTGGTTGTCTTTCTTGCAGGGTGCTTTAATACAGTAATACCAGAAGACCTGCCAACCTCTCCTCAGATTTAGCCCACTAGGTGGGCTGCTGAGGGCCTGGGAGCATAGAAAAACACGCTCTTAAAAGAAAACTGATTACTAGCACCACACAATGAACAAATACCTACAATAGAAATAGATGTAAGATTTTCATAGAGATTCTTGTCTATTTTCACATATCTCTGGCAACAACAGTGCTATCTCTTCCTGAGAGTGAAACACAATATGCTAACAGCTTTGTTCAGTTGTGAGACCACAGACTTTCTTTGTGTCTCTAGAACAGCTGTCTCAAAGTGCTTTAAACCACTGGGCTGCTGCCAGACCTCAGTGTTTTTCTGGTTTCCAATACAGTGGAGTTTTTTTTCAAATTTTAATTGAAAACCATTTAATGTACTTCTGCAAACAGCTTGCTATGACTTTAGACCAGGGTTTTAGTGGAAATGCTGAACATGAAAGGATTGTAGTCTGGATTGTAGTCTGTGGATCTCTGCACAGAAATGCCTTTGGCAAATGAAATAAATACCACAGAAACAACTTATTTGCATCACTGTCCCCTTTGTCCATCCTTTGTATAAGAGACAGACTGGATCAGGGCTTGTTCTGTGTAACTGTGATCACGGCAGCTTATTAACTTAGTGACATTAATATGAATATTATTGATTTACATGAGTGCAAAGATATCACTGATCAATATGGTATGTGTTCCATGAGTTGACCTAAACTCTGCCCTCAAGCTGTACAGGACAATGGTGAAATTTGAATGCAGTGATGCATTTTAACAAACACCTTTTAAATTACTTTGCACAAGAAAGACAAGTGTCTAACGCCTGAGTGACCAGCATACTGCAGGAAGGCACTGTCTTTACATACTCACAGAATCACAGAATCTCATGAGTTGGAAGGGACCCATATAGATCATTGAGTCCAACTCGCTGGCTCAAGACAGGACGTGACAAGTCAGAGCATGGGACTGAGTGCATCATTCAGACATTTCTTGAACTCACTCAAGATTGGTGCTGTGACCACTTCTATGGGGAGCCTGTTCCACTGCCCAACCACCCTATAAATAAAGAACCTCTTCCTAATATCCAACCCAAACTTCTCCTGTTGCAGCTTTATGCCATTCCCTTGGGTTGTATCACTGGCCACCAAAGAGAGATTGGCACTGTCCCCTTCATTCCCCCTTGTCAGGAAGCCACAGACTGTGATGATGTCTCTCCTCAGCCTCCTCTCCTCTAGGCTGAGCAAACCAAGGGGCTTCAGCCTTTCCGCATAAGACTTCCCCTCCAGATCCTTCCCCATCCTCGTTGCCCTTCTCTGGACACTCTCCAATAGTTGTGTGTCCCTCTTGCCCTGTGGCTCCCAAAACTGCATCCAGTGATCAAAGGGAGGTGGCACCAGCACAGTGTAGAGCAGGACAATCCCCTCCCTGGACCAGCTGGCCATGCCATGCTTGATGTACCCCAGGATGCAGCTGGCCCTCCTGGCTGCCTGGGCACACTGCTGTCTCTCCGCACTTTGGTGGAGATTCGGTGTTTGTGCTCCTCCTGTAGGTAGTTTATTTAAACTAAGAGTTAAATATGAGTTTTTCTTTGTAGATGCCTGGAGTCATTAGTGAAGAGTGAAATATGAGAAGGTGTAGCATTTCAACTCTTGCTGTTAACAGGTTCTGTGTTCCCTGGTTGTTAGAAGTGAATCCTACTGGCACATGCCCTGAAATGCTGAAAGGAAAGTATCTATCTACCTTATGCGCATGTATGAGCAGTCTGAGAGGTATTTTAGATGGGAATGTTTGAAAACTGGAAGTAAAAGCAAGCTGCGCTAATTGTACAGTGCAGTGTGCCAAGGTTGCAGGGAAACTCCCAGTGCATGTTACATCAAATACCACTGAGACAATTAATCAATGACTGGATAGCAAGCACAGTTAGGATAACATTGTGCCATGCTAGTAATGTAATTTCCTTGAACTAAAGTGGCCTGTCCATTTGCTGCTTGTTTTTATTGTGTAGAATGTCTACACTGATGGAAACAGGAGGCAAACTTACACCATAGAGAAACACAGCGTTCACCACTGGTATGTATGTGTGTGATCTCTGCCATTCTTTCTTCACTATCTCAGCTTCTGCCTCTGTGCTTTCTGCTCCACTTCCACTGTCTCCAGTGACTTGGAGAAATACATGTAACCTCTGTCCTCCAAATAGCATGGTATGAAGTGCAAGTATGACGAGCAACTGCTTTTCTGACACAGAGAAGAGAGTGTGAAAGAAGTTTAGGGAGCTGAATCACAAAACCCATTACAATCTCCATCCTTGATGCCTCTCTCAAAAGGTGTAAGTTCAGCTTTGCCATCATTGCCAGGGTTTGCAGTGGTGTGTAGACAAAAAAAAATCCTGAATTCTTTCCCCAGAAGACTATGGGAAATCATTTGATTTACCTTAGTTTGAGTTTCTTCCTCTGTAAAACGAGTGCAGTGGATAGGCAACACAATTAATCCTTTCATCACTGTGGCTGAGGGGACAGTAGCTTCAGGGAATTTATCATTCCTCCAGTGTTTATCTTAATCACTATGATAAATCAATGCAAATAGAAGCACATAAGCAATTAAAACAAAAATGGAAAGAAAGAAAAATAAAATCAAGCAGATGTGCAATATCAAATAACCTGTGATAACCCTGTCACTTGAATTATATTACCTTCAGGTCTTCTTCAATTTGTCATACTAATTCTGTACTGATGTCTTCTTTATGCCTCATTTGAATCTAAATGTAAACCAAGTCTATCTCTCTTGTTTATCCATGTACTAATGTCTATGGCACCTCATGAGGAATAGTGTTCAGCATTGTTTGTAGTTACGCTATTTACAGTGATTAATGCTTTGCTTGGCTTAAGGATTAAACTGTTTTGTCTTGGCGTTTCTGGTTTTGAAAGTCTGTATTGTGTGTAATCCCTTCAGTGTTTTTAAATAAAGTGAACCAGAATAGCCTCATTCTGTCCTCTCCAAAGAGACAGACACAATGACTGAAGAGGAACCATGCAATTATCATTTGAAATAACAAAAGCTGCTAATTTTTATCCTTTGTAATTATTATTACTTACCACCAGCCCAGTCACTTTCACTTTACCCCTTCTGTTCCCATAGAGACATCCTCTAGAGAGGTAATTGAATTCCAGGAAAGGGAAAAGGGGAAAAAATGAACTAGACAAAAATATGCTTGATGCTTTTATATGTACTATCCAATTGTGGTGTATTTGATTTTTTTTTTCTGTAGCATCATCAGAGTTATCACAATGATTGATTTCTGAACCCCTAATCTCTGTCTCTACATTTGTGTGCATTCTTTCTCAGCGTTTGAAATTCAGGTACATGGTGGCATCTGGACTTGTGTCCATTATAAGAGCCAGACAACTGCTGATACACTGCCTTTTTGATCCAGGAATCTCCCAGCATTACAGAACTCATCCTTTGACAGAATGTGTTCCCTTTGCCATTTCTGTGGTCACTGTCTTGCCTAAGGAGCACATTGCAGTCAAAGGCAATCCAAAATTGGCTGCTGGTGAGGAGAGGCACTAAGGCATGAGAAGCAAGGGTATGTACAAAGGCAAGGGTATGTACAAAAATGCAGATTAGGGAAGATATGAGGAGTATGTAAAAATTTTTGTGTAGTTTATACTTTTGTATTCACTAGCCTGATTTTCTCCCCTTATTTTTCCACGTATAGCTATGAACCTTGGTTCTAGTTACATGCTGATTCTGGCTCACATTTCTTCCTCTTGATAGTCTTGCTCATGCTTCTTAGAAACTGATTAAGGCAACTATAATGACTTTGTAATCATGTGTAAACATTTCCCTCGTAACAAAGGTGATCAAAGCCATTGGACTGCAGTGCAGCTCTGCTGCTGTGATAATCCAGGGCTGGCCTTCCACATCCCATCTTTCCACAGCCTTTTTCAAATACTTCTTACCCAGTTGTTCATTAAGTGGATTAATCAAAGGCAAGGTGAGGTAAACAGGGTTGGGACCACATATAACTTCAGGGCTGTTCTGTTCCCAGGCCCACACTGGTGGAGACAGGGACCAGCTCTGATATTCCCATGCAGTGATGCCTCCAATGGAGTTGGCTCACACAGAACCAGTTCAAGGATGAAGATCCACTGGGCCTGTATTTGGATAGGGTTCCCCAGCACATATTTTCTTACTTTACTGTTAAGATATTACCAGATCCATTCCCACTTTAGCCAGCACAGCCACTGACTGTGATGACATATAAGCCATCCCTTAACTGTAGCAGATTCACCTTCTGCATTAATTCATCAAACTGATGAATTTTAATTGATTATAGTTCATGCCTAAACAGAGTTTTCTACCTGTGTGTGACAAAATACACCACCACAAAAGACAGTGATCACAGTCTAACAAGGAAAACTGAGGCAAAGAGAGATAATGTGACACATATCACTATCAGTGAAGGTGATCATATCTCCTGCATCATAAGAAGACTAAATACATAACTTCTCGGTACAACTCTAGTTGCTTTGGACAGAGATAATGACCCCAGTATGCACTTCAGTGTACACATCTTAAACACTGCAGGTCTGATCGCAGAGCCAGCTGGAAATTGATGGAAAACCCTCCCATAGATTTCCAGGGTTTTTGAACAAGTCATAGCAGGCAAAGGGTGAAAATGAAGCTACTACACATGCAGCTACAGCTTGTTTCATAAGGAAGGGCAGGACTGTATTGGGGAGTGGAGTTCGTCTCTGTCAGATAACATAAACACTGCAGCAATGTTTATTTTTATATGTCAATATAAACCTTATTGCTCCATTTAGAGAATGAATTGGGCTCTGCCTGATGGCTGATAGAAAACCCCACAGTTTTCTATCACTTTTACACTGAATGGAGGACAGGAGGAAGCACATTTTATTACATGTACCCATAGGGTGTCCTTAAAACGAGCTGTTGATTTAAGGTTTGTCTTGAAGTCTTTCTCCAGGACTTACAGAGTCAGAATAACTTATCTCTGCTGATGTCTTGAGATGTTTTGAGAAAGAACATTCAGCGTTCTTGTTCAATGGTGACAAATTGCCACTGATTTTAATTCAAACCAAATGCATTTTCACCAGTCAATGGACCGACAGCATCTGTCTAAGCGTGGGATAGTTCCTGGCTGTTTATTAAACTGTTACACCTGTACGTGTACAAGAGAGTAGCAGAGACAAAACAGAGTGTAAAATTACTCCTATTGCTTTTTCTGTGCTTGTGAAAGTGGCAGGTATCTGTGCAATGTCTCTTCTGATAGTGCAACTTAATCCTTGAAAAAGGAGGGCTTTTTCTACCCTTCCTGATAAGGTGTAATTAGCTTGTGTTACTCACTGCAGTTAGATATCACTAGGAGTAGGCACTTTAGTAGGATCCCAGAACAATTAAAGGTTTCACTGGATAATGAGAAAGTCTCTAGTTTCAGAGGATAGGAACAAATGCATGTATATATGCTTTAAGAAAGAGAAATCCCCAAGTTTTCATTGATAAATTTTAGTAGAAAATGATGCCCATGAGCAAGGTGTGCTCCAAAGTGACTTCTGTCTGCCCCCAGCATAAGCACTGCCACCTGCAATAAAACATGGTATCTGGAGCGTGGACGTATGGGGTAGCCTTCTGTATTATGTCCAGCATGAGAAATAAAATATATAAATATATAATAATATGAAAAAACATAGTAGTCCTAATAAAATATGTCCAGAAAAAAGTGCTATGAATACTTTATTATTTAGCACTATAACTATGCTAATTTTGGGCTAAATTAAACAGATTTAGCTTGCAGTTGTCTCAGATAAGCTCCTTACAGAAAATCACAAGGCAGATATAGCAACTGAGATAAAATCACAGCCCATTCAACCCAAGTCTCCTGAGAGAAGATACAATTACAGGAGATTGCTCTGCATGCAGTATGAGGGTAAGTGACATGCAGTTCCACAGACTGATGAAGAAATTGAAGCAGAGGAGACTGAAGAAGGGGAGGAATGTAAAATAGGAAAGTGGTGAGGATGGCACAGGTGTCACCATGACAAGAATAGTTTATAATGAATGCATGCATGGAGGCAGAAGATGACAGGATGTATGATGATCCAAGAAAAGGTGAACTTGAGAGCTGGGTCATTCCTGACTGTTAAACAGAGAGCTTAGGTCGAAGTTATGGAGAAAATTATTTTCCAGCATCACTTATTTTCCTTTTTGCTTCCTGTCATTGTACTGTAGGGCCATCATAAGGTATTGCAATACCTGAGTGGCAGACTGAAGGCTGTACTCGGACAGACTTTTAACTCATTTTCATTGCTTCTGAAATAACAGCAGCTCAGATTTTCTTCCTCCTCCTTCTTCATTTTAATGATGGCTTTTAGGTAGAGATGTTTCTTCAATAATGTGGAAATAGCCGTATTCTCTGTACAAGGTCTGTTTTGGCTCAGTTTTATTAATTTCTATTTATCATTCTGGAGTTCAGAAGCTCCATCTGGGAGTGGTTTATCTCTGACTCCTGTGAGCTTTACTGAGTCTGTAGAGCTATACATGACTAATGTCTTCAGGATTAAACTTTTGAAGGAGAAACTCCTTTGCCTCAGATAACATAAACAAGACAAGACAAACATGCTTAGAGATTTTTATTTCCTCTTGTCAGGTATGGGACATAAAAATATCCTAGCACCAGTCTTGGAACATCAGGAGATGCCCTACAGTGTAACTGGATTGATGGAGAGGTCTGCTAGAGACAGCTGCGTGCTGATAGATCCTCAGCTTTGCTCCTGTTTTTTAAAAGTCTCACCAAAGGATCTCATAAATAACCTCTACCATCCAGGATGAAGTTTCTGCAGGAACTCATGCTTAACCTTTTCTTAGTTTGGATGCATTTATGGAGCTAAGATTGGTCAGTCAATATTACTTTTAATTTAGCACTGTGTGTAGGATGCAATGACAACTAAGAACCTTCCCTGTTTGGAAGAATTGTCAGGAGATACAAATCTATTTAGACTACTTCCTTCTCTACACACAACCACCAGTTGAATCTTTGTAGCTTGCTGTCAGTAAAATGAAATATGTCATTTACCCTGACTTCTCTGAAGTATTTATTATAAATCATTAGACACTGTGGGTTGCTCCCTATATAGCAAATCATTACTAGACAGCTCCCAGAACTACCATAATTCTTGGGCTGTCCTGAAAAGACATACCAATTGCCTAACAATGTAAATAATACCAAATTCTCTTGCCTGTGTTTTTTAACATATTAAAAATTAATCCCTAAGAAGACCACAAACAACCAGTCAACAGATCAAAGGCTGATCATGCCATTTCACATGAAAATCCCAAGCTGATAAGGGATAATTTTCAGGTTACACGTACCCACCATGTTAAAGGTTTTTCCTAAAAGCTCTGGGGCTGTAGCAAACAGTGAAACAGTGAGCAACTAAAGAATGTAATGGTGCTTGATTTGGGACAAGGGGTGAGGTGGTTGTTGTTGTTGTTGTTGTTGTTGTTATAATTTATTTCTCTTTTTACCTTCAGCTTTACCTTTTTTTTTCTAACCACTCTAGACTCCCTGTTATAGTTAATTGAATCCCTCTGTTCTTGGTGGTAGGCTACATGGATGGCTATATGTTACAAATGTAATTTCTGGGGTCATGGAAGAGCAAAGCCATTACAGTTAAAAAAAGTGGTAGTAAATCACTATTTAAAAGCAAATGTTTTCAGCTTGCCACCAACAAAGATCAAAAACATGAAATATGAATTCACAGTCAGAAAGTAAATAGAAAAGATTTGGAGGACTTTTCCTTCTGCCTGAAAATTAAGACTGGAAATGAGGAAATAAGTGAACATTATATTTTTAATAAAACACAAATGTTTTTATTCCTGTGCTTATAATATATGCTGTACAATCTGATTTATAACAACTGGTCTTGCACGATATATCCTACTATGTAATTTTCAAGACACCAGGAAAGATGGTATATGATTAGGCAGTTTAAAAATAACTTTTTTGTGCTAGTTCTGAGCTATCAGCTAAGCAGATCAGTGGAATATTGTCCCCACAAGGCCCCAGCTAGGTAGAATATCAGGTACTGTGAACATTGACCCAAATGCTGAATGGAGAAGGGATGTGAAAATGCCACTTTAGCCTGCATACATTAAGTCTGATGGGATTTTTGCCTTAAGTTCAAGGGAATTAGAAACTGCAGCTCAGTATAGGCTTAACATATCTCTCTATAGCGCCTCTGAGAGTTAATACTAGCTCTGAGAGCAATTAGAAAACATAATTTCATTTTACATTTCTATCAGCTTCCCATAATGATTATCTGCTGCCTTGGAAACCAGATGCTGTATTTCACAACTGCATGGAAATGTTGGCCTTTGCTAAGCATTGTTTCAATGGGAAATTTGGGATGCAGAGTTTTAACTTAGAACAGAAAACTAAGGCAACTTGACTAATTGGAAAACTCTTTCTGGTCCCAGTGGCTTTAGGGACATTAACTGTTTCTGCATGGCTTTCCTCAAGGCTGTTCATAGCAGTGATCTGGAGCTGGCAAATGGACATGATGTCCAAACTAACCATGTACTCTGACTTCTCAAGGAGCAGAGAAGGATGGTCAAGTGATAAGGGCACTGATGAGGTCTTTACAACTGCTTTCTGCTTGGGCAATACCTTACATGCTGGTAATGCCACCAGAGCCTGTTCAGTGGGACTCACAGGCCCAGTTCTTCAGATGTGGGCTTCTGTCTTTCCAGTTCCCATGCATGACACAGGTTGGCATGGAGTTTCACCATGACCCTGCTTAACCACTTAGCCTCAAGAAAGATTTCTAGATATTAAGATGGGGTACCAATGACTTCATTTAGAGAACTTTGGAAAGAGTATATAAGTCCTTGTAGCAGAAATATGGTCTCCTACCTTCAAATGTACCGATGATGATTTCCACAGAATTGTAGAATCATATAATATGCCAAGTTGGAAGGGACCCTTAAGGATCATTGAGTCCAACTCCTTGCTCCACACAGGGCCAGACATGACAGAGTGCATCATCCAGATGTGTCTGGCTGGAGGCCTGTAACGAGTGGAGTCCCTCAAGGGTAGGTACTTGAGGTACAAAGCTGGGAGGGGTGGCTGACACACCAGAAGGTTGTGCCATCATACAACAGGATTTAGACAGGCTGGAGAGCTGGGCAGGGAGAAATTGAATGAGATTGAACAAGGACAAGTTTAGGGTCTTGCATCTGGGGAGAAACAACCCCAGGTATGAGTATAGCTTGGGAACAGGTCTGTTAGAGAGTAGTGCAGGTGCGAGGGACCTGGGGGTCCTGGTAGATAGCAGGATGACCATGAGCCACCAGTGTGCCCTCATGGCCAAGAAGGCCAATGGCATCCTGGGGTGTATTAGAATGGGGGTGGGTAGTAGGTCAAGAGAAGTCTTTCTTCCCCTCTACTTTGCCCTGGTGAGACCTCACCTGGAGTATTGTGTCCAGTTCTGGGCCCCTCAGT
>VXBZ01003656.1:88502-102773 GCA_013399135.1 Heliornis fulica | reverse complement strand
ACATATAATTATTAGATATATTATACAAATTATAATTATAAAAACTGAAAACCCACCATAAACTGTGATTGTGGTATTGTGATGAACTGTGTTTTAGAAGGAAATTGCAAGCTAAGGAGATTGGCAATAGCACCATACATCTATTTCTGTGTTTGAATCCGCTCCAGAAAATTTGTTGTGTTTTGATGCCTATAAAATTCCCTACATAAAAACTGTTTGATCTCAGTCCCACTCCCAGTGGAAAAGCATGTTTGTCGCAAAAAGCACTACAAGTCTCACTAATTGGCACCTCTGTTGCTGGTTTCAGGAGACTGAACAGACCCTGAATGGACTAAGATGTTCTCCCCAGACCAACACTGATGGGAGTTAGAACTGTGGAAACAAAGCCATTATTTCTGTTTGCATCTGATGCATAGTTAAAGTACAGATCTGAACCTGTAATTTCAGTAGCTTTTATAAACACACTGAAATTACATAAAAACATTTTATGCTATTGGGGAGGTCCGGTATTCATTCTTTATTCAGAAATAAACCTTAGTTCCATTGACAGCACTAATAAGCAAAGAAAGTATTCCAGAGAGCTCCAATTTTGTAAAATTATTTAAATGCATCTATCTCAGTAGCTTTTCTTGCATGTGATTTGTACTATGTTCCCATACTGTGTCATTTGGCATGATTATCTAAGGCAACTTTTATGTATCAGGCAATAACTAAAGACAGGTTTGGGATAACCCTGTGGTTCAGCCTCTGTGCTGGGACTCAAGAAACCTCACACTGACTTTTTGTGGCATGACAAACTTTCCGTGAGATGCTGCACAAGGCAGTTATGGTAGGATTAATACTGCTGATTTTATGTGTTTGAAAGTGAAATATCTGGTCTGAGAAAGCTTTCTTAGCTTGATTTTCAATGGAGAGAGAGTGAGAAGCAGATTCCCGGGGGAATTACTTGTACAGTACAAATGCTTCCTATCACTAGTATGTGTTGCCACCTGAAAATGCCAGTGATAGTATTTGTGTATTTGACATGCTTCTTAGCACACACATATGTGACATAAGCACCCTTATTCTCACTCAGACAGAACTAAAGATAGGATTCACCTCATATCAGCTGTTTAAAAATTACAGTTGTCCAGCTTTCACTGAAGTCAAATACGTAAATACGAGGCATATAGCTATGGCAGGCTGACAATAATCATCTGAGTGCAAAACAGACAAAGTGATGTGTACACATGCACAGTATAAAGCACTGCCCAGATGTAATTGGTCTGATTGCTGAAAAGGTCCCAGCTTCCGTGGCAGTCTGTGCATGTACTTGCTGAGAACTGAACCCTAAACCACAGACATCGTGGTGCATGACACTGCTCTTCTGGAGAGAGAGAGATACATCAACCTCCATATCACCTAGTATCCCTTCATCCACTAAATTCAAAAAGGAAAGGTATCAATGGAATTAACAAAACCCTCTAAAATTAAAGAATTAAAGTAAGTATGTTTATGAGCCAAGATCCTTGAGTCACGACACAGGATCCCATACCTTCACTGTGGGACTTTGGGGGGATATAGGTATTGAGGTGATGGGCTGACTAGAAACTGTCTGACATCCACGCAGTATGTTACTGGAGGCGGAAAAAGTAATATGGGACAATCTTGCTGCATTTCTTTCCTTCAGACTTGGAGAAAGCCGAGCAATTATCACCTGCACGGAAGGGGAACGTTAGTGACTGCCACGGTAGCAGGTCTCACTTAAGCAGATGAGGTGCCGTCCTCTGCTGGCAAAAGGAGGCAGTATTTGCTTTGCTTTCACGAAACAATGTGACGAAGAGCCTGCAAGCAGCGGGAACCTTGTCTCCCTTGTTTCTGATTCTAAATATACATAATCTCATGCTGACATCACCGCAAGTAGTTACTTTGCATAGTTAAGTTTTGAGAGAAAATGCAAGCCACAATGTGTTGAGGGACTAGAAGGAAGACCAAATGCAAAGACACAGGAGAATAGAATGGTTTCCAGAATTTTAATTCACTTAAGCGATGCTCTGGGGAGAACCTCTATATCCATTTGTGGTTTGTTCAGTGTCCAGAAACTAGCAACAAAGATGCCAATTGATAAGACTTGTGATGTGATTTTTTTTGTGGCAAATGTCTTTGTCCACTGGTAATGGGACAGATCAGTGATACAGTTACATCATGTTAGTGTGTTTTGCATGTGTGCCTGCACTGTTTAAATTCAGAATGGCCCATGACTTTTTGAGATATCTAACACCTACAGTCTTGATACAGAAGGGTGTGTACTAGGCTCTGCTTTGTTACCATGCCACACCAAGCCAAATTATTGTGGAAACCAACTAAGTAAGTGGGGATCTGGAACTGAACTTTGCTAGTGCATCCTGGTGCACAGACAGGTAAGGTAATACTTTTTGCTTATTACTTTGTCTAAGAACATGAATCAGTCTCTGAGGACCCTATTTTTCATTTATATATACATAACTGTTAGGACATCCTGCTTGGAGTATCTCATCTGTTAAAAATTCAGCAAGAGACAACTATTCGCTTAGCTTTTTTAAGGTAGAGAATATCTTTGCTGTGTTCAACTTTATGTGTTTATCAGCAAAGTAGCTGTCACATGTAAGTACATGGTTGTATAGTATGTATACAGTCAACATGGTAAAGTGTTTGGAAGTGTAGCCTCATGGTCTTTTTCTAGCAGAGAATACAAAATACTTTATCAAAAATATAAAGCTATGACATTGCTTAATAGAATGTCTAATAACCATGCCTGCAGTGTTCAGAGAAAACAGTAATATATGAAAAAAAAAATCATCCCTCAATTTCAGGGGATAATTTATTGGCATGGTTTACCCAGCCAGCAGCTGAGCATCATGCAGCCACTTGCTTGCTCACCCTCAGTGGGATGGGTGAATTAGAAGAGTGAAAATGAGAAATCTCATGGGTTGAGATAAAGACAGTTTAATAAGTAAAGCAAAAGCCATACACACAAGCAAGGCAGGACAAAGAATTCACTCTCCACTTCCCATGGGCAGGCAGGTGTTCAGCCATCTACAGGACTGTAGGGGTCCATCATGTACAATGGTTACTTGGGAAGACAAATGCCATCACTCTGAACACTGCTGCGGTACCCATCCCCCACTAGTTTCCTCTTTCCCAAGCCCATCAGCCTATCATCACATGGTATGGAATATCCCTTTGGTCAGTTGGTGCCAGCTGTCCTGCCTGTGTCCCTTCCCAACTCCTTGTGCATCCCCAGCCATTCCACTAGCAGGGCATTGTGAGAGGCAGAGGAGGCCTAGGATCTGCGTAAGCTCTGCTCAGCAATAACAAAAACATCTCTGTATTATCAACACCATTTCTAATACAAATCCAAAGCATAACCTCATACTAGCTACTGTGAAGGATATTAGCCCTATCTCAGCTGAAATATGGACAACTATCAAAGAAGCATTCAGATCTTGTGATATTGAATGAGATGCCTAAACAACGTTGTGAGATTTTATGGTATGAGATTTTTATGAAGTCCCTTACATTTGTAGCGATGAATCCTGATGTTGATATTGTTCATGCTCAAAAAACTAGTTGTGGAAAAATACCCATACTTTTTAGATATGTTGGGCCACAGTCACAACTAGATACAGACAGATTTTTAATGCTGTTGAGAGTCTTTTGCCTTGCTTCCAGGTTTGCATTGGAAATTATACATAAGTTTTTTTCTATCCCTGAATTTGAAACATAGATGTGAAATTAATGTTGTATTGAGTTATAGTGAAAGAGAAGCAAACAAACTAAAAAAAGCCTTACTATTGTGTTCCCCAGAAAGTGGATGAAATGTTCACTTCTCACTAATTTTTCTAGAGCTCAAAATTTATTTCCTAGAAGGATGTCCCAAATACCAAGCCAGAAATCTTGACATAAACGTGCTTTGTTCTAGAAAATTCATTTTTAAAGTTTTTTTGCAGAAACATTAGAAAGACACATGCTGAATAAAAAAAGGCCTTTTTACATTTGATTATTCATTTGAAGGTCCCATGCCTGGAGATATTAATGGTCAGGCTTGAATCTCTGAACAACCAGATCTAGTGAAGACATGCCTGCTTAATGCAGGGAAGTTGTGCTGGATGACCTTTAAAGGTCCCTGCCAACCTAAAACATTCTATGAATCCATGATTCTATGATTCTATGCTTCTATGATTCTATTCAATGTCCAGATTATTTGTAGTAGATGCAGAAACAGAGTTGAGGATGTATGACAAAATATTTTTTACAGATAGGCTGGATGGATCAAAGAAGTTGTTAATAGAGTTAGATTCATTCTAGAATTTAAGTTTATTTTAAATTTAGATTAAATTTAGATTAGTAAATAGATACTGTGTAAGGGATGGCACAAGCTAAAATGATTCACGCACACTGCACATTTTCCTAACGTAAGATCCTATGTCCAAGGCATAATCCTTCAGATGACAAATTTCATGAAAAGGTGATAGGATTCTAAATGAATTTAACATTCATGAACCTTGGACATTACAGATTATCCAGTCACACTACACTAGCAAGCTTGTTCTCAAATTTCTTAAGGTCAGCTTGGCACTGTACAAGGGCCCAAGACTGGAGAGAAATAATTTAATTCCATAGAGCTCAGACCCATCTTGTTCAGCCGGGAATATGTGCTTTCTATTATGTCACCCCATGCTCACTTCATAGACTGGAGAAAAACAGATGCCTTCAAGGCATCTTTTATCACTTATTGGAATAGTTAATGCAAAATAATAAATAATAGAAGTCATGCATTATCTGCAAGAATGATTATTTCCATTTACCTTTCAGTCTGCCTTTTCAGAAAAGGCAGCCTGGGTGGTTTCAAATGGAGATGTGCTCCATGAATGTTTGGTTGGATTAATCCCACCTGGGGAAACCAGGTTACTATTGAAGGAACAAAAGAAAACTGTAAGTGTCTTGAAGACAGAAAACCTCTCTGGGCAGACTGTCCCAGTGCTCTGTCACCCAGTAAAGAAGTTTTTCCTCATGTTGGAACTTTCTGTGTCCCAGTTTGTGTCTGTTGCCCTTTGTCCTGTCACAGGAAATCACTGAGAAAAGTCTGACCTTTCTCTTGACACCTGCCCTTTATATATTTATAAGCTCTGATGAGATCCCATTTCAGTCTTCTCTAAGCTTAACAGCCCCAGGTCTCTCAGCTCTTCCTCATACAAGAGACACTCTGAGGTAAAGGAAAACCACATTTACTGCCCTTCCATCATCCATCTACCTGGTTATATCCTCGTAAAAGGCTATTAGGTCAGTGAAACATGACCTCCCCTTGGTAAAACCATGCTGACTACTTCTAATAACCCTCTTCTCCTTGATGTGCGGAGAGGCAGCACCAAGGACAAGTTGTTCCATCACCTTTCCCAGGATGGAAGTGAGGCTGACCAGTCTGTAGTTAACCAGTGTCTCCTTCTTGTCCTTTTTGAAGACTGAAGTGACATTTGGCTTTCTCCAGTCCTCAGGCAAATCTTCTGTTTCCCATGATTTCTGAAAGATGATGGACAGTGGCTTAGTAATGACTCCTGGCAGCTCCCTCAGTACCCTTGGGTGTATCCCATCAGGACCCATGGATTTATGGATGTCCAGATGGTTTAACTGGTCCCTGATCCAGTCCTCTTCAACCGAGGCAGACTCCTCATTTATCCTGGCTTCCTCTGGAACTTCAGCCATATGTGTCTTCTGCAAAGTCTCCAACAGTATAGACAGAGGCAACAGCAGCATTCGGTAACGTTGCCTTCTTATTGCCCTCAGTCATCAGGGCACCCATGTCACTCAACAGTGGGCCTGCATTATCTCTTACATTAGTTTTGTCAATGATCTGATCTCAAAATCAAATCTGTAAATCATATTGTAAAATCTTCGGGAAAACTGAACCAAGATATGCTGTGTCATTCTGTCTATTTTCTCTAGGAGATTTATCACTCTAACGTAGTTTGTTCATAAGATGGATCAAATGCAAAGACATGCATGACTATTTCTTACACTATCATTCCCTCTGACCCTGATTCTCTACTCCTTGCTTCTGCTCTTGAACAGAGGTTCTAACCCTCTACTGACACCCCAAACATGTAATAGTCTGTCAACCAATGTGTTCCTCAGTGTTACTGCTCTAGCTAGATGTGTATTCAGTATGTACATCAACCGTTATTCCCCAGGGCAGAAAAATGAGGCCTTCTTTTCATCTGTCTCACTACTTTTCTCTCAATTTAAAATGAGAAAGTTTGATAATATAGCAAATATGTCCAGTTTTGATATAGTTTCCTTCCATCAGTGCTCAAAAAGTAGGCTCAAAGTTTTACTGGGAGCCAGCAATATCCATATAGTCTCACCCTGTGCCCTTTGCACAGCCACAGAGTAAGGGGAAACAAAACATTGACCACCACCAAGTGGTCCTCATTTTTCCCCCAAAAAGGTCTGTGAGAACTGTCTTAGCCTACAGCAGATGAATATCATGTACATATGCAATTCCCTTTTCCTAGGAAACTCCTCAGCTGTATCTCCCATCAAGGTCCTGGAAATTGTCTGGTTTTAAAGTGCACCCCAAATTTTCCATCATTCTGCAGTTTACCCATTCTCACTCACAGCTTCCTCACTCTTGCTGTGTTTCTGAAGCCCATGTTTACTTCGTCAGAGAGCAATCCCAAACATTTTAGCATGCTTTGTGGCTAATCAGGAAGCAACAGTTTCTCATATGTGTTGAGAAATAAACAAAAGAAGCAGAGAGAAAAATGACAAGTCAGTAGATTTCACAGATATAAAATGGCTTGGAATCTCTGCTCTACAAACATGTTGCGGTTATTACGGAAGATGGCGGCAATCTCATACTTACTGCGGCCCTCAAAAGAAATCACAGAAAATTGAGATCAATGCAGTGCAGGTCCCAAGATTTGATGGATACTTCTTTGACTGCTATGGATCATAGAGGGGCTTTTGCATAAGATTACAGGCCTAGCTTATGAACTGGTACTGGCTGAAATTTTTTTAGAGAGATCACAAGTGTCACAGCAAAATCAAAATTATGAAAATATGTGGTAATGTCTGGTGGGATGAAATTGTTTGGGAATCTGGAAACTTGAGTTCAATGCATTGCTTGAGTCAGTTATTGTAATATCTCAGAATTCTCTCTCAGATGCAGTTTTACTGTGAAAAATGGAAACAAAATTATTCTGGTGGTAGTACTTCAGGTTAAATGGATTAAAAATGGTTTGGGCATGGTCCAAAGCACAGTAAAGTGAGAAAGACTCTCCATCTCCTAGAAATGAGAACATATGTATTTCTTTGGGCCTATGGCAACTTCGATTCGGAAGTAGAAAGTGAGAAGTATGTGGAAATGAGTCATGGTAGGAGCTTTCATTTCAGTGTCACCGACAAAGGGCCTCTTCTGAAGGTGTTATACCAAAATAGGTGGTGACAAAAGAGGAATAGGGGCAGAAGAGGGTGCTTAAAGAAAACTTCAGCTTTTGCCTTGGTAGATCAGTTGTGCTCTAAGCATTAATTTCAAATGTTCTTTTGATGTCCCTGCAGTAAAATGAAACCTAGGTGGGCAAAATTCTTCCCCCATTGAGGAGACCGTATGGCCTCTAACATTTTATATGGGACTTAATATTCTGTTTCCTTTTGCAGAGCGACATTGTATCTATCCTTCTGCACAGGCTGAACACATACAGTCTCTAAATCTTCCTCACCTTTGAAAATTTATAAGAGCTCTCAGGCCATCTTGCCTGAATGCCATTGACCGCTGTGGCCTACATTGTTGACTGGAACACAGAATCTTCTGCCCACATAATATATGCTTCTTTATATCCCTGAAAGGGAAGGAAATGACTCTCAGAATGACCAGAACCACAATAAAACCTGGAGGTTGTTTCCCAAGTTCCTTTGCATTGCTGGGCGTTGCAAGAAGTTAAGGGATCAACATGCTTATAAGGGAGTGCTCTGTACTCACTGATTAGATGGTCTTTACTTTCCTGATCTTTAAACAATAACACTGCTGTAGACTACGTGCCTATTACAACAGAGAACAGTGCTCTTGAAGAATAAGCCATACCGGGAAACCACTGGAGGCAGTAGTGACATACAGATCACCCAGAAAAGTTCTTTGCAAGGTAAGATCTACTGCGGAGGTTTTGTAAATAGAGTCCAACATGTAATGCTACCTAAAATGTTACCTGACAACTTCCGTCTTCTTCTTCTTCCTAAGGATTTATTTACATCTTTCAGAGCAGTCATCACCTGGTGTCTGCGAGAAGAAGCAGCTCTCAGTTCTATTTCAGGAAATCAGTTCCACTGAGAACAAAAGACAACAAAGATAGACCTAGTGAAATACACATTGGGTATTCTAAGAAATTGGCATGAAAGCATGGAGGTAAATTAATCATGAAAAGACTGTTCATAAGTTATTGTGGTAAAAAAATTTTGTCTTTTAAGAATTTATGTGCTAGCATAACAGAAAGACGGTTAGAGCATAAGTGCCTGGATGCCAAAGCAAAATTTAAAATAATGAGTATAATCATCAGAAAGTTTATAAAAGCAGAAAAGGAATATTGTAACACTGAAACTGTGCAAAGGTTTGCACTGCCATACCAAATTATAAAGGATAAAGGTAAGAACCTTTCTGAGTGGGGCTGCTGAACCATTAATACGATAGAGTTTTCAAGCTATATGAAATGTACATGCATTTCAGATAAGTATACACACATGACACATAGTATGTATTTGTGAGCAGAGATATCTGTACATGCATTTCTGTATCTGTGTATGTATATAAATGTCTGTTTCCATTTCCATTAAATCCAAAATCTCTCTTATGTCTCTAGGTTTAGCACATCTTAAAAATTATGAAAGAAAGTCAGATCCTGTCTTCCAGTATCTTCAGGGATCTCTGTGTTTAAGTGTAGATAAAACTTATTTTTCTCTCTCTTTTTTATGTATAAAACATAGGGATGTATAGAATGAAAACTGATACATGAGAAAGTGGTGAGAAATCACCACTTTTAAAACCCTACTTTTATTTAAAATACACTAGTTTTCAACTACTGGGAAAATAATTTTATTTTCACATTTATCACATTTATATAATCACATTTGAACCATAAAATTTCAAAGAAAATGTAGTGGAATGTTGCTCAGTTTTCAAAATTGGAAGCATTATTTGTTATCATATCAGTAATAAAGAAAATCTGGTGTTTTGGTACCAGTAGCAGATAAAGAAATATTCAGGAACTGATAATGGCAGGCAGGATGGGTGAGATGAGTTTTATTCTTTTCTTTTCTTTTTTTTTTTTTTCCTTAAGAAACAAACTCTTGGTTTTAGGTTCATAACTGTGATTGTCTCAAGAGAGCATGCAGTAGCAACTTTTTTCCTCTCCCTTTCCTCTTCCCTGGTTAAGCCATTGCTCATTAGGGATTTTTAATAGCCTGCCCTACAGCCAGCCTGATCGCTCCCCACCACTGGATCACATGCCTCCTGTGAAAGTCCAGTTTATATGTGTTTATGCTAGCCATTACACTTTCCCTGAAGACATCTGAAGAGAGTTATCTGAAGTTGCTCTGGCAGACAGGGTCTGGTGGCCTTATGACACTTGGATGGCTCACAGCAGGAAGATATTCACAAGTGCTTGTAAGGTAACAGGATCTTTTTACTCTTCTTCTGGCAAAGATAAGGAGAGAGCCACACACTGACTAGCATGTGATTCAAGTCAAGCACAGCCTTAAGTGAATAACAAGAGTGGTCCTTAACTCGATTACAGCTGCTCTAATCAGCAAAACCGTTAACCTTTGCTCTTTAGTCTAGCCTGGTCTGCATACCTCTGGGCAGCGCAGACCTGCTTTATGAGGCTTTCCAAAAGCGGCACGTTGTAATCAGTGTGTCTGCATAGCTCAGGCGGCATGGGAGCAGATAGCACAGATGTGTTACTGGCAGCTCTGGGTCTCAGCGCACAGCTATTCTGGTGACAGGCGTGCTTGAGGCAGATACCTCTGCCTCACTAAGTTCTCATGCAGCAAACGTAGCACTGGAGCTTCTTAGCTGGAATTAACAGCTCAACTTCTTATCCTGCCTTCTCCTTTTGTCCAGAATAGCCTGCTCTGGAGTCAACAGTCTTGCAGAGCCAGTAACAGCAACACCACTTGTTGTCTCTACTGTGCTACCTGGTGGGGTGCAATGAGAAACACTAACAACACACCTAACATGCCTTTGTCTTTAATACGCTGCTTCTGTGCTACAGGATCACGGCAAATAAATATTTTGCACTGGGACAGGCAGTCAGTAAAAAGCTGCTGCAGCCCCAAAGCGGTAGATGGTACTACCGAGCAATCGAGGTTCACTTAGGCTCCAAGTTACATGTGCTACGTTACATGTGTTACATGTGTTACATGTTACATGTGTTACATGTTAGCTTCTGTCTTAGGGGCAGTGAACAAACCTGTAGGGGAGAGTTCTTGGCTTAGGGTTGATTTCTTAACCCTTAGCTAGTAACTACAAAAGTTCAGCCTGTAATTCATAACCCCCTGGAGATTTTGTGTCTTACACAAGCAGAATCCCATTTCAGGAGCCCTTTCAAGAATAAAGAATAGGACATTTATTATACAAAAATCCTAGAGGAAGACAGCATAGAGAAGGGAGGAGAGTTTTGAAGTGCTCATAATGAACTTTCCTTAATGTCTTATTCAGGTTTATCGTTTGACAGGTGCTGAGTGAAATGTTCCAAACTAAATTACCTTTTAAATCAGTTAGGATGTACATTTGTTTGGCTGTAGATTCGCAGCCAACATAAAAGCTCCTTCTCTCTCCTTCATCCCCTCCCCCTTCTCAAATGAGCTGAGTCTTCTCTAAACACCAGATAACAGATCAAGCATGAAAGACACACAGCACAACTGCAGTGATACATAGGCTCGTTTTGACATTCCTTTTATCCAGAGCTTGAAAAATACGTCTCTTAACACCACTCACAATGAATCAAAAATAGTGACGTATGTTTTTCCTGGGCTGATAGCACTTTTATACAGAAGGGTCCATTTCAGGATAACTTGTTGCATTCTTTGAAAATCACTGTTTCACACAGACAGTTACTGAGTTAGGCATGCAAGTCATATTACCCTACATATATTTGACATATTTATCAGATGGATTGAATACATTTACAGAGGTGATGTAATATAGTCACACCTTGAAGACTTGACTATGTATATTTTATTTTTGTATAAGCATTGCATTGGTTTTACTTTATCAGTTGTGTCACTTTTCCATGTGGCTAAGACAAATGCATCTTGGAATTAGGAAGTCTGATCTTGGATTGCTTACACCCTGCTCTGTTGTCCCTCTAACAGATATCAGCATGGTTAACTCTCCCTTGAGGACCAGGGCTGTGAAGGTGATCCTATCTATATACTATATCTAAGTATAGAGAGTGTCATCTGCTTAGTCTTCCTGGTAGGGTGGCTTGTAGCAGACCCTCACTGTAATGTCACCTGTCCCTCCCTTTAATCCAAACCCATAAACTTTCAGCTGGTTCCTTTTCCAGGCAGAGCTTTATGCACTCCAGCTGGTCATTGACATAGAGGGTGACACCCCCTCCTCACCTGTCTATCTTCACTAAAGAGCCTGCAATGTGCATTCAGTTCTGTGGTCCTCAACATAAGAAGGACATGGATCTGTTCAAGCAAGCCCAGAGGAGGGCCATGTAGATGATCAGAGGGCTGGAGCACTTATCCTATGAAGACAGACCTTATAGCAGCCTTCCAATGCCTGAAGATGATATACAGGAAAGTTGGAGAGGGACGGTTTACGAGGGCATTGGTGATAGAACAAGGCATAATGGCCTTAAGAAGAAGGTATTAGGAAGAAATTATTGACTGTGAGGGTAGTGAAACAGGTTGCCCTGAGAAGCTGTGGCTGTACCCTCCCTGGAAGAGTTCAAAGGTAGAGTGGATGGAGCTTTGGGCAACCTGGGCTAGTGGAAGGTGTCTCTGCTCATGGAAGGGGCTTGGAACCAGATGATCTTTGAGGTCCCTTCCAAATCAAGCCAGTCTGTGATCCTGGACATAAAGAACTAAATTATAATTTCAGAAGGGATCAGTTTTAACTTTCTAATTTTCCCCTGCACCCAGAAACCTTAGAAAATAAGTCTTTCCAATCCTAGGCCAGCAGCTGATCACAAATGTTACAAACACTGGCACAAGTATCACCTCCTGATTCTCCCACACAATGCATGCCTTATGTTCTCTGCTTGTGCTCCCTTGGCCACAGAGCTCATAGTGTCCTTCAGATAAACTTAATCCCTTCAGTGGAAATCAGTGAAAAGACTGTAACCCAAAGATAGACAGGAATATCACTTTTCAGTTCATACTTCTTTTTGATAATGTATTTGCTTGGCAAAGAAAGACAGCTGTCCTCCTACTATTCTACTCCTGGGTTTGGTTTTTTTTTTTTCAATTATATTTTACTTTAAATCACATTGACTTTGCAAAATAAGAATACCAAAATTTATTATCCTCATTTTCAAATTGTTCTTTGTTGAAAATATGACTCTGGATGTTTGAAGTGAGGTAGTCTTGACCTTGAACATGATATTAAAGTCATTGTATTATCTAACTCATCTCTCCAATCTATTTCTATGAAATATGTTTTTTTGGAAGGTACAAAGTTTCTTGTGTGATGCAGCTTTTATCTGTTATCTAGTCTTAATGTTTTCCTAATGATAGGGACACAAAAATGAGTGAAGGGCTGGACAACCTTGAGAAGATAGGGTGAGAGCATTGGGCTTGTTCAGCTTGGAGAAGAGAAGGCTCTAGGAGGACCTTATAGTGGCCTTCCAATACCTGAAAGGTGCCTATCAGAAAGCTGGGTAAGAACTGTTCACAGCAGTATGTAGTGATAGGACATGGGGTAATTGTTTTAAACTAGAAAAGGATAGATTTAGGTTGGATATTAGGAAAAAGTTCTTCAATGTGACAGTGGTAGATCAATGGAACACGTTGCCTAGAGAGGTGGTGGAGGCACCATCCTTAGAGACATTCAAGGTCAGGCTTGAATGGAGCTCTGTGCAACCTGATCAAGTGAAGATGTCCCTGCTTATTGCAAGGGGGTTGGACTAGATGGCTTTTGAAGATCCTTCCAACCTAATGAATTTTATGATTCTATATTAGGTGCCTGTTTTCTTCCACGCTGCCTAAATCCCGTACTAGGGAGAGTCATGTCTGAACATTCAAGCCTTAAAAGTCTTACTTCACATATATCCCTTTATTAGCTCTCTGAGCTCAAATATTTCCTTTCTCAGTGGCAGCTCTTGGTAGCATGTTTTGCATAATCATCCAGACAATAGTTCAATAGAGCTTAATCTTTTCTAGTATCAAATATTTCTGAAGGAAAGGAAGCTACTTGGTGCTTTTAAAACAGCCTTCCTCAAAGTCCACAACTTTGCACATGACTGTAGAAGTAAGGTCCCTTGCAGCTGGCAACAGGGCAGGGATGGCACATCACTTTGAAAACACTCAGTAATGTAGTACAGCACTTACACATTGATGATATTAAGCAGTTTCATGAAGCTAAAAGTAAAATGTACAGGCCTTACTGTTCAAGGCAAGAACTTTTTCCCCTGCATGGTAGAAGTCTATATTTTCAGGACAGGGTATTGCTGGTTTTCCTGGTGTTTTGTTTATTAAATAAAAGGAAGACAAATTGTGAATGTAACTGGAACTACACTGATAGTTTCAAACTTAAAAGTGTGGTATTTCTAGGTATGTTGGTACATGCCAAGAAGACGAAGAACAATCTTTGGAAGAAGCCAGCACTTACATGGAAATGGTTTAACTCTGTGCCCAGAAAAACTTCTCTCAGAACCATAGTGTTCAACTTCATGCTAGAAAATGCACCATAGCAAGAAAAAAGCTTTAGACTTGTATGTATAACAAATAATTATCTCATGTGCTTCACTGTGTGGAATCCTCTTCTATTGGATGTGGTGGGCCTGTGCGCATAAGATAGCTTTACAGGTGTGTTAAGCTGCTCCACCTGAGGTAGTGGCACAATGCAGGCTTCAGACATAAAGGTAGCATCCCAGAAAATAGTATTCTTGATAATTTCAACATAAAAGTAATTATAGAAAGACCATCTGCATTCTGTGTTTTCTCTACACTGACTTGTGAACTGGAGGATTTAATCCACTTTCACTTCTGTGGCTTAATATCTGAAGTATTGGACTGCCCCACACATGCCTCTTT
>VXBZ01003656.1:75390-87685 GCA_013399135.1 Heliornis fulica | reverse complement strand
TTTTTTTTTCCCCCCAAAAAAAAAAAAAAAAAAAAAAAAAAAATAGGAGAGCTAGGAAAAGTAAAACAATGTGTAGCAAGGGTGATCTTAGGTATGATGGTTTTCACGTGTAGCAATCACTTTGCTTAGGTGCTTTACTACCTAAAGGGAAGAAAAATGATTCTGTGATTCTGAGTAAAAGAATATTTAGAATATAAATCTATACTGTCATCTGTGGCTGGAGAAAGAGCTTGTTCCATGTCTCTTTTAATAATACAGCAGAGGAAGCATCAAATGAAGCAGGAAAATGGGCTTCAAAGTGTACAGGATACAATCGAACCTGAACTCCTTGACTTAGACTGAAGCAATGGACACGAAAAGTTTATTCATGGTGGTAAAAGAGGCTAGACTGCACAGGGCTAGAACATGCCAATGCACCCCATCAAATCCAGAGATCAGTACATCCCAAATCTATGGAATATGAGTCAGCAATCAGGAAAAGTATCAGTATATGCTTGGTTTGTTGTAGTCTTCCTGAGGCATCTGCTATTGGTTACACTTGGAAACAGAAACACTAAAGTGGATAGACCTTTGATCTGGTGTGATATGACTGTTCTTACTTTCTTTATAGTCCCCATATGCCACTAGATTATCTGGCCAGTTGGATTGTGATTAGCATCATTTTAAGAAGTGAGGAGAAATCTGGCCAATACTTTGCCTTTTTTACTGCAGCTACCAGGCTTTACTCACAGACCAGCACAATGCCTTTGGTGCACCCTACTGCAAGGCAATACATTTCTCACTTTCAGAGTAGAGGTGTCTCAATGAAGGCAAAGTATTTTGTACGGAGTTAGTGTTGTGGAGCCATGTGCAGGACGGTCCAAGCTCACCACTGATTTTTACTGTTTATTAGAGCAAATAAGCAACCACTTTGCTGTTGCGAGGGCCTTAACCACCAGAGAAGGAATGCAGCCACCAAGGAAATATGGTGCTGTTGGCTTTCAGAAAACATGGCTTCCAGGTGGGACGGTTTTACAGCCTAGCCCAAGCAGAGGCTAGCGAATGAACATCTGCCAACAGAATTCAGTGCTGAATAACTGAAAATTTCAGAAATCTCTCTCCAGGCCAACTCACCACGTGAAATTCCAGTTATATTTTCTGTGCATAAGTATGTTAAAAAAAACAGCAGCAATCGAAACTTGCATCATCAGCTACAGCACACAAAGATGGGGGACTCACTTTCGAACGTGAGCCCGGTGGTTCTCTGAGTGCACGTGTATATGCCCAGCTGATGCTAACGGAAGCTATGCATGGCCCCTGCGTGGGAGGCACATCCCTTGGCCTCTGGGACAAGAAATCTGGAGGGGGTGGGTGCATACCGCTGCCTCCGATGTTGGGCTTTTCCCGTGCTCCCCACTGGGTGGAGGTAAAACGCTGTGAATAGCGCCGGGACCCGCTGGCGACCAGGCGCGGAAAGTGCCTCACAGGGAGAAAACCTGTCGGGCTTTTTTAAGTCCTAAAGGGTTGGTAAATCTTTACAGCCTGCTGTAACACCCTTAATCTGCTTATCTCCCTGGTGACTGAAGGACCTTGATGCCTACAATAACTGTCCAGTACGCTTCCAGACAAAACCCCGTGGTGGACCATTCCTGGACACATCCATGTGGACTTGTTGCAGCTTTCTTCAACATAGCAAAGCCAGAAAATTGCCAGCACAGAAGGGGTTTCCAGCTTGCAGTGGTCTTCATCCCCATGTTGCACCCGAAAAGCATGTGGTGGGTATGCCAGCCCTTCGTGAGGGATGAAATGGCACTTTGGTCCTGCCATTGAAGGAGACACACATCCGGGTAGTCTGTACGAATGCAGAAATGGTGCAACATTTGAAATGCTGCCCAACGGAGGAGTATGCTGTCTCCCACCTCTGTAGTTAAAGGATTAGATTAAGTATATCACGTCACACATAATAAAAAATTATTCAGATACACAATTTTAGCCTCTTTATGGCTTTAAGGCCTAAAAATGGAAATACGAATGAAAGTTTCCCTGGAGTTTGAGGAAGTTAAATAGTGAATTATCTAGATCTAGCTCAGCCTGTAGTCCTCTTGACACACTGGGAATATCTCATCAATATTCAAAAAATCTTAAGCTTTAAAGATGTGTAAAATATACTTTTTTCTTCCTCACCTGTTTCCTAATTTTTCATAATCCTGTTTTCATCAATTTCCCTGGCAATGTAAGCTTTCATACTATGCCAAGAAATGGCCTGCTCAGTAGGAACTCGAGTACTGTGGTGGTTTGACCCTAGCTGGAGGCCAGACTCCCACCAAAGTCACTCTATCACTCTCCTCTTCAGATGGACAGAGAGAAAATATGTATTGAGTGGCTGAGAAGTCAAGGTAAGAGCAGGGAGAGATCATTCTGCAATTAGTGTCATGGGCAAAACAGACTCAACACAGAAGAAAGGAAACTCTAACTTACTACACTACACAGAGAGAGAGAAACCAGAGTCGGATAATGAGAAGTACAAACAGCTCTTAAAACACCACCACCCTGCCCCTCCTTTCTTTGCAGACTTCATTTTATCCATGATTTTCTGCTCCCCAGGAGGGCATGGGGGAAAGTGGCAGAAATAGGAAATGGAGGCTTCAGTCTTCTGTCAGTCCCTCACGAGTTNTGAGCCTCCATCTCTCTCTTTCTCTTATTTCTCTCTGTGGGCTGCAATGTGCTGCCAGGGGCTTGCTACAATGTAGGTCACAGATTCTCCACACTCCTCCACCTGCTCCATGGTGGGCTCCTGCCTGGCCCAGGTGCCCCCGGGCTGCAGGTGGGTCCTCCATGGGCTGTGAAGTGTCACCCACCCCTCTATGGTATTCTGCATGGTCTGCAGGGAATCTTCTCTCAGCACCTTCTCCCCCACTTCTTCATTGACCTTGGTGTCTGCAAAGTTTCTTCTATCTTCTCACTCCTTTCTCTGGTGGCAAAATTCATCTGTTTGCATTTTTCTATCTCTAAATGTGACTCCCAGAGGCGCTGTTACTAGCACTGCTTGACCCGGATGGCCTTGTCAGTAACAGGGTTTGGGAGTTTGGCCTTGGGAGCCCAGCTGGTATTTACCTTGTTGGACCCTTAAGAACTGCTTCTTAAAAAAGCCACATTGCAAACCCACCACAAGTATGAATACCATACTTGTAAAAAATGGACACATCCCTGTGCAAATACACCAAGCCAAAAAGCACACCAGCATCAGTACTGCCTCTTGCCTATTTGTCCAAAGAAACAATATTAGAAGCATGAAACATGCAAATGTACAGACCCATTAAAAAAAACAGTAAATATGTTAGGTCAACATTTGTGTTACAGCTAAATTATGAGACATGAAGTGCTTTTTTAAAAATTTCTGGGGAATACACTACGGGTTTTGTAACTGAAATGTTTCCATTTTAGCTGTGGACTTTCATAAGGCCCCAGTTTATTTCATTTCCCAAGATGCAGTGTAGCTGAATGCTGATGGCAATTTCTGTTAGTGGCCTGGTTTGTTTCCTGGCTTGTAGCTGATAATTTGTTTGACAAAGAAGCACTTATAAATGACCACATTTATGAGTTCAGTTGAGCCCAGAGGCCAGATTTACCCGGCTTTTATTCAAGGCAACTCTAGCACTGTAATTTAACTAAGGTGAATGTTTTCTAACAGTTACATCAATGCAGGACTAGCCATCACCGTGACTGAGAGTGCAAGGTCAAAGGTGAACCCTACCACAGCTAAGTATAAGAAGACTGAAGAACATAAGAAGAAACAGTGTCCAACCATCAGGACATCCCTGTGAGCTCGACCAGCTGTCAAAAATTAAACTTGTGAAGAGGAAGCAGGTTCTAAACTGAGAGCACTCTCATCCCGGTATGCTCAGATTGTTATTTATATCCTGGGATATAACAGCATGTCCCTGTGTTGTAACTGACACTTCCAGATCAATAGCACAGACCGAATCACTGCCATCTGAAAGCAGAAGGGCCTGTGCTGTTGTAGAGGACGGGCCATGTCCTTAACACCTCAGGAAGTGCAATCCCATCTGGCACTCTTTAGCTAAAGCTTTATAGGAAAGAAACTGCCTTCTGGAGTTTGTCCTTTTAAAACAAGACTGAGGAAAATACAGAGGACAACTCTGTCTAGCATTTCCAATTTTATCCTCTTGTTGGATAAAGAGAAACTTTCCTTATACTAGGCTATTGAAACCCATGAGCATATCCTGCATAGCCTCAAAAAGGTGAGTGGGGACAATATAACAGAGCCCACATGGGTGGAAAAGAAGATATCTACTTCTCTTCTGTCAAAAGAAGATATGAAATAGGATGCATAAAACTGAAACCTCATGAGTAAAGCTGAGAAGCTACAGCCACAGGATGTTTTCAGTGGACTTCAGGGGAGACTGCATCAGCTCATGGAAGACAAACCCAGTGAGGCCTTCAAATGGGAAAGAAAATTTCCGCCTCTGGTAAAATCCTTGAGCATGAAAATATTGCAGTCTGGGAGAGCCCACTGGGGAAAAACTGCTGTGAGTTACCTCTTATTTGGGCAGCCCCACCTAAGCTGGTGGGCTTACCCCTGATGTTTCATGCAGTAGTGTTTTTTTTTCTACCTCATCGTGAAGAACTTTATCTATTCACTTTGGTCTATCTGTGGAGACTCCTCAGTTGCTTCTCTGCTAAATTCATATGATTAGTAATCTTACTGTGTCCTATAAATAACTTTCTCACATTTATTGCCATCAGTGAAATGGAGGTGTACTTTTCAAGGTTTCTGAAGCTTGAAAGAGTAGCACAAGACTGAGATAAAACAGAATGATGCTTTATCAGGCAAACCTAAGATGCTGAATAAGATAGAGGCGATGGAGCCTCTGTAGCATTCATAATAGTTTAAAAGCTTGGATGCAGTGTGTGCCATCTGCAATCATGTCTTTGCAGTATTACTTATTAACAATGATTATAAAAAAGTAATTGGCAAAATTTAAAGCATCATGTTACTTACTAGTGCAAGAGAACTAGACCTTCTGAGTTCAGCTGCTTAGCACTGCAAAATGTTTTTCCTCCAGTACTCTACTGGCAAATTTAGATGAGGCACAGGCTGCAAAAATCAACCTTCCACCTGCAAATATTTTACCCACTTGCATTTCTACAAGGATATTGTGAGGCATCTGGCAGGGAAATATACTAACTGCATTTCTTTAACTTTAAGGTTTTGGAAGTTCCTTGTGTATTTTGGGACTGTGCACAATGTTCACATTGTTGAAGGTCATCCCCTTGCACTGCATCTGTTTTGTCTATTTCCTGCATAGTTCAAGGGTCCCTGCCTTATAAAAATGTTGTGTATGCACGATCTGTTTGCTGTAGGTGCTGTGAGAGAGTTGAGCTGGTCTGACATTATTCTTTAGATGGCACTGACACAAGTTCACTCTGTGCTGAATATATAGGTCCTACTACACAGGAGTCAGAACCTCAGTGTAATCTGTCATGGACTCCAATGCCCTATAATTTTCTTTCAGTAAATGGCTCCTCTACTGATTAAGTGTCTTCTTGAAACCCCGTGTGGCTGTGTCAGAGAGCAGAGCTTGATTTTCTCTCATCTCAGTGTTCAAAGGTGAGTGGCAGAAAGGCCAGCCCAGGATTTGTTAAGGAAGTAGCATTCTCTTTCACTCACATGCTACGCATCAATCTAGACCCAGTCTTCATCTTCATTGCCTTTTGCATCCAGCATCCTGCTTCTTGTTTGTGCTGCTAGGAATGTTTTGTTCTGTCATTTCCACTGAACCAGTCCATAGCAGTTTGGAGGAAAAGGCTGATGCTAAGGACACAAAAAATAATGCAAGTCATTTATTGGCTCCGCAGATGAAAAGCAGACAACTGATCAACTGGAAGCAGTCTCTTGTGACAATGCCTGTGCTATCTTCAGCTGTACAGATGGGCTACAGAAATGAGGCAAATCATATAGAAGCTTCTATTCCCTTAGAATAAAATAAGTATGGTTTGAGTCTGACTTACCTTCATGCAGGCTGAGTCAAAAGAGGATGTATGGACAGGGGCATCATCAATTGATTCATTGATTAATTTTTTAATCAAGACTTGAGTAAACAGGTGATAGTGTGTAGAAGGTTGAGTGTTTTTTTTGTCAGAAATAGTTCATACAAAGAAGTGCTTGGCATGAAAGAGATTAAGTTCCAGGCTTCTGTTTTAATCACCTCCCAGGACTCCTGGATGCACTTAAGAGTCTCAAAATCCTCCACTACCTCAGCTGTGAGAATGCAAGATGCCACTTGAGTGAGAAAGAAATCAGTTAAATATACAGCTGTGGCATGAAATAATTGCTTCTCCAATTCTTTTCTGTATATTCCCAGAAGGTATTCCAAGAAAGTAGATCAACCCCATTTTTAGCTCAGCCTTAAATTATTGAACACACTGTATACCAGGCCATTAACCAACAGAAAAAGTGGTTAAGAAAAAGACTTGCATGTATAAAAGGACAGGTTATTATTTAGAAAAAAAAAAGTATTTTTTATGGTGGTAGTAGTATGTGTGTGTGTGTGTGTGTGTGTGTGTGTACCTGTAAGACAGATATATAATTATTTTAGAAATAAAAGTCTTTCGTTTTATGAGGGTCCAGTTCTGAGTCTGAGAAGAATCATTATGGAGATGGCAAACACCATGAAAGTCACTTTCCATTTTATAAGCTTTCTCTCTTTATCCTAAGAGGCTCTTCTAGAACATAATGTTAATTCATGCAGTGCATGGAAATGCTAACAACTCTAATGCCTCTCACACTAAAGGTACCTCTGCACTGCAGATCTAAGCTGTGACTGGTGTTCACAGGCATATCTGTCTTGCTTGGAGAGCAGTAAAGCTACAGCAGAGCAAACCGCATTCAGTATGTACTCAGAAGCTGAAACACATTTTACCACAACTCTATTGCTGGTGGTCAGCAAAACATTTAGTAAATGTATAGCTACATGAACTGCAAAAACATCTTTGCATACACTATCACTAGTGGAATTGGAGAACTAGTGTTCTTAAGTCATGTTTGTTAAGAGAAGGGAAAACAGACCCAAGTGTGTGCCCTGGAGTTTGTTCACCATCCCACAGGACAGCATGACACAGCCTGTGCAGATAGATCCATGGTACCACAGAAACCACAGCTTGGCATACGCTCTGACTTCCCTCTTGCTCACTCTGCCTGCTCCATAATTCCCCAAAGGGCTCCGGGACCATCAAGGAGAATGGCAAGAGGTGATGGGGCACAGGAGGAGGTAGCTCTACCACAGGGTAAACAGTAAAGATTGAGACGCCAAGAATTAGGGCTCTTGAAAAGCAATGCAAACAATTCAGTGGACATTTTTACAAGTGCCTAACATTCAGCTAATGCCAGTAAAAAGACCAATGCAACAGTGCATTATGATGTTAAAAAGCACAGCTACCTCACATCACTACTTGCTATGCTTATCTGAAACCAGGTGAAGGTCGCTGGCAGCTCAAAATCCAGCCTGGCCACCAAGACAACCCACAGCAACTTCCACACCACTTGCAAAAATGCCATGTCACGTCAGTGCTGAGCTATGCATATGAGAGGATGAATGAATTATACAGGGCTTTTTGAATGCATCTGTGCAATCAGTGAGGAAGAGTTATATAAGGCTCCTCTTCCTGCTGAAGGGGAAAGTGTCTTTCCTCAGCACAGTTCACACAGGGACAGGTTCCATGCAGGATAGCGCTCACAGGCTCCCTTGTAAAAGACACAGAAAATAAAGAGAGTTTTCTTTGCAATTCTCAAAAAATTCAGGATCCAAGATCCTGCGTCAAGCTTGAGTAAAACAGCTTTTAGGCAAAGGATCTCAACAGGCATAGTAAAGCCTTTGAAATCATTGTGGCTGCAGGCCTCCTGCAGGCTGTGCAGTCATTGCTCCCTTTTGCAAAGAAGAGAGCCTAAAAAACAGACATATGTACTTACAGATCCCTATTCCTGAAGTTACGTTCCCATTTCCACTCTGGCAAGTATCTGAAGACCCACTCTGGCATGCAGGAGTGGTGAGCTACAGCTCATACACTAAACACTCTTGAGGAGAACCACTTCTGCACTGCTGCCTATAGAACTTTCTACATTCATAAATGAAACCAGATCTGTCTGATAGCTTGCAGATACTGAGGAGTAGGCAAATAAAATCATTTTCCGTGCAAGGAGTGTTTCAGGCACTAGTTCACAGCGCACACTTCACAGAGATGTTGAGGATACATGGCTAGTTGTGGGGACACACACAATTTTTTCCAGTTGCTTTAAGAAGCTATGAATGATGGACAGAGAACTGGAAACCTCTCCTGGGACTTCTGCTTAATATTTGGAGAAGGAAAAGATGCCAGTGAGAACAGGTTTATGCCTGAGTAAAGAAGAGTAGCTAAGAAACTGCAACAACTACATGCTGTTTATTGGCAGAAACCCACAGCAGAGCACATTAGCCCACTGCAAGGCATTCTTATTCCTCTCTTCTGGTGTGTATTAAGAGTACTGACGTGAACAATTACAATAACTCAGCTACTTGTGGTGGCTTGATTTAGAAAATCACTTTGTGCTGTCCAAAGCTAATCGGCACTGAAGAATTACTTCTTCGTGTGTGTGCATGTACACTTCTTGTGATACCCATGTGACAGGAAAAATCATAACCCCAAAATGCTCCAGGTACTAATTAGAAGTTTTCTACACAAAGCCTCTGTGACTGCCACTGCTGTTCTCTGAATCTGAATCTTTGTTGTTTCCCCTTTCTATTGTTGAATGCCTAGTCAAACCTACTGTAACTCTTCAACCAATTTCTGAATCACAGTGGCAAGAAAACAGATTTTGTTGTTTATTTTCAGTACTATTTAAAAATAAGAGATTCACTGGAGACCTCTCTGCTGTTCATGTCTTGTTACAGATGGACTCTGGCCACTGATCAAAAGCCAGTGGAGCAGCAGCACATGTGGATTGTAAAGCAGTCTATTCATATTTCATAACTGGGAAGATGCAGCTTTCTTTCTATGTGTTTGAGGCTTAGAAAGAAAGAGAAAACAACAATAACTGAAACAGAAATAACCTACTATGGACCAGAGTCTTACTCTTTAAAAAAAGAAAGAGAAAAGTTGCCTCTGGCTCAGGGTCTTTTTTTTCCTGTCTTGAATTCCTTGTTTCTTTTTGATATTTGTCTTATTAACTTGAAAATTATCACCACAATAATATTAAAAAAAAACAATAAAAACCTAACTTCACAGGGAGCAGTAAGCATCCAACCACTAGTAGGAGGTTTACTGGCTGGGTTTTGTTTTTTTCTTTACTTATTTCTAAAAACACTCTCAAGGGAAGAGAAACATCTCTCTGTGTGATGCTCCTTTTCCTCTTCATCTTTAACCTGAAGCCATAGACACAGAGGGTCCTAACCTCCAAAGCCTCCTTGTCTTTTGTAGTGCTGACAGACATACGGTCAGCAGAGACCTTCCTGACAGTGACATAGTTAATGCTTGCAAAGCAAGGGGCTTTTGCTGTGCACCCCTAGAGAAGAGATACCCCCAAGGTAGGCACAATGATGAGTACCCAAGGCACTGCTCAATGTGAGAAAATGCAGCTGTCAACAATGAAATACCTTTTTGAAAGGAGCATCAGGAATAGCAAGAAACCCTTTACAAGCTCTGGGTCTCTGAAAAGCTCAGAGAAGAAGCAGAAGCTTTGGATCATAATCATAAGCTGTCACTTACACCCCACCACGCCAGAGCAGACATACTGAGGCTGGGACAGCTGCAAGCAGTTAAACATAAGATCACTGGCATAAAATTGCAAGGCAGTATGGCTACAGTTGGTTGAATAAGAGGCCAGACAAGTATGTGAGCAGACAGGTAGATGAGATGAAAAAATGCTATCAATCTTGGGTGAGCGTCTTCAGAGATAGGAGGATGTGAAAATTCTTCTAATGTCTTCTAATTCTTCTAATTCTTCTTGGCTGATGGGACAAATGGGAAACCATATTCTAGTTCACAGGTAGAAAATTATTTCTTTTTCTCTAGTCAGTTTACGCACACTTGTCTGTCTGTCTCTGTGTTGCCTTTTTGGTAGTAATATGTTTCTCAAAGCTGTAATCACTGTAAACAATGGCTAATAAAGTTGCATGTCCATGTGCAGAGCTATCCTCAGTAAAATAAGTGAAAAGGACTAATTAGTGAAGTCAGCAGTGCTGAAGGACTTGAACACAGAGAGAGCATGACACTTAATATACCTTCTAGGAAATAACTTAGGACTTTACTGGAAATATAAACTTATGGAAAAGGTCCTAGAGAGTAACAAAAAGGAAAAGAGGAAAAGGAAAAGAGGAAAATGAATCTGCCAGAAAAGAAAGTCATGCCTTTGTAGTTAGGACTACAAGTGCCAAAATTCTACATAAATTTATACTTTTAAACAAAATTGAAGTTTGCAGTCACCAGTGCTATGCACAGAAATAAAACGGTAACAAAAAGAGATGGACAGCTCTCTGCAAGGCTGAAGTAAAGATTAAGGTGAATGTGCATACATTTCAAAATAAAATTTGGTTTATTTTTTTAATAAGGATGATATTGTTGAACACGGTAGCAGAGAATGCAAATAAGGATATAGAAGGGGAAATTAAAACCCAAGTAGCAAGCCTAGGGCTAAAACCAAAGTATTTAATAAATAACTTTTTGAAGGTATTTATTTGCAAAATAAGCTTTTTGAGGTTGGAACCATGCAACTAAAAAACATTATCAAGTACCTGTATTTTAAAAAGGTAAATCCCTAAAAAGCCACTGGACTGTGGTTATACGATGATTAAGGTCACATATGCACAGTAACAGATCATCTGTCAGAGACAAGCTGAGCTGGACCAGAGAGAAGGCATGATTTCATTTTCTGTTGAATTAGCTAGAATAAAAAATACTGTGTTTATATCAACTTTACACTGCCTGAAGGAAAACAGATAGTACTTGATCTAGAATAAAATCTGCTGATCTCCCTCCAAAAAAGGAAAAAGGAACTATTTGGAACTGGCAGACAGATTTAAGGTCAATTCAGTGCTTTGCTTCTTTGCTTTACATCAATGGGGTTTTGAACCAGTCATATGAAACCCGATTTATCATAACATGATCACTGCCTAACCTTAATATCACATAAGCTTTTAGAGCATATTTTGAACAAGGGAATAGTTTAAAACAGGGATTCAAATAGCCCAAAACAAAGACCATTTGTATAAACTGCTAATGGTGTCATATTTCAGTAGAGTATCTGAAGTTTCCTATTTGAAAGACAAGTAAAATCTGGTAGAGTTCCTGTGAATAGATTTTTTCTGAAGCCTTCAATATGCCACATGTAAAATTATGTGATGCAGCAGAGCAATGCAACCCTGGAGATTATCCCCAGTCATATGTAGCAGGTTTTGCAGCAGTACAGATATCAATGATATCCGGATCATAAGTGGCTGCTTGGGAATGTTTCTGCTGAACATCATGGTTAGTCTATGAGTTTTAAAAAAATATTAACCCTTATGCAGTTTTTGTCTTTTACTGATTGAACTGTAAGTTTTCACAAACTCAAAATACTCTGTGGATTCCCCCTAGAGTTTTTTTACTAATTCTTTCTTAATACTTACAGAAAGGTAAATTTTCTACCTTATGGAATAGAAAAATTTTTGACAGAGAAAGGGGAATTTTCTGGAAACTGTATGACCATTATTACAATTTAGCAGTGCAGTCATCGCTGTAGTTCTCTCTCCTGCTTTGCAGTACAAGGAAGTTTTACTTTGTTCCTATACTGCTACCCACAATGCATCATTGGAAGCCCTGGTTGGTAGCAATTTATGTACACCTGATTACTTAGTAAGTCTGATCTCTGTGAGGTCAAGGCTAATCTGTTCTAAAATCCAACCTTCTGCTTTTGTTTAATATAGCCCACTGAGATTAAAATGGGATTAGAGTTCATCTGATCGGGAAATAAGCTCTGCAGATGAACTCTTCTGCTGCTCTTTTGCAAAAATTGCTAGGTGGAAATGATGTCTTTTTGTGGTCATAGGTCCTATACATCAATATAAATAAGGCATTTGTTGATTTTTTTTTTTTGTCCCTGTGGAATTTTTGAGACCAAAATTGAGTATATTCTTTCCTGGAACCATACCTAAATTATTACTCTACATACAGAATACATGAATACCAAAATGGGTGGGGTTTTTTCCTCATTCATCCCCAAGTATTTTCAATTTGCTATAGCAATAAAACTAAAGTGAATGTAAATAACTGGATACTACCAAGA
>VXBZ01003656.1:54210-67398 GCA_013399135.1 Heliornis fulica | reverse complement strand
AGTTCTCCTTCATGGAGCTTCCTGGAAATAGGACACATTGAAGAAGAGCGGCTTATGGTTTCAGAGGGCATATCATACATGGTGCAGTAAAACTACATGCAAGCTTTTAAAAAATCCATATTCAGCATAAGGAAAAATTAAAGCCTAGTCATAAATACAAATGTGTAGATGCAGAATCCAAGTACTTAGTGGATGTCTCTTCTCACTTAAGAAGAAGAACATTGAACCAGATGTAAGCCAAAGACAGTTTCATTCAAATAATCTAATAATTCTGTATTTAACTGGGATATGCTTTAATGTTTTCTTTGAGAGAAAATTATGGAATTAATTTTACTGTTAGTAAAGCTCCTTATTGTAACTTAACTGAGCTTTTTGTTTCTATCATCATTATTATGTAGCATTTATGTGAGAAGAGGTCAGCTGATAGAAAATGCTGAAGTTATTGGAAAGATACCCATCTGTGAGCCGCATCATTTTTGTTATGGATTTTATTGTCCTAGGCTTGCATTACATGTTTACTGTTGGAAGAAAAATCATTGCAAGTACAGAGAAACAGATGGATACTACAGTTCAAATACACATACATTTGGTTAGTAGATTATGTAATTTTAGGGGATATTACGACATAATTATAGGGGATTTTCTACACAGTCTCCCCATAGTCATTCTCAAAACTCACCTGCTTCCACTTCTAAAATTGATAGAAGTTAGAGTTGTACACACACATCCCAACCTGAATCTGTCCATCTGTGAAAAACAACTTTTGTATCATTTTCAAGTGGCCACTTCTCACAGATCACAAGCCAACAACACAGCAGCCACAAGAAATCGTATAAACATGATTACCTTTAAATCTCTGTCATCACTGTATAGCAAGCACAGGTTGGATATTTGAGATATAACAACTTCAACTGCATTGTACATGCATGAATACAGACAGTAAATCTGCATTTTAGCTAATTCTTATCTATGTGGTAGCTCTAGGAGAATGGATAAAACAATCACCACATGTCTCTGCATTATTCTGAGGCTGAACAATGCAAATCTGGATAATCAACAGGCACCCTCCATCAGCTGTCAGCCACTAATGAGAGCCTCCCAATGAGTAATGTGAAATAAATGTAAACCACCTGTGCAAGCTCTGGCTTTGCAGGGCACTTTGTACGTGTAAACCAGTCATGCCTGTCACTGGAAATTGTTGATATTTTGCAAGTATCTTCTGAGCTTTTTGCACCTCTTGAATGTCCACATAGTGTCTAAGATGCCTACTGTGTTTTGGTATATCTGTTTTTGTTATATCATAAAGACTTACATGCTTCATACCAACACCAGAGTGCTGCAAACTGCCAGTATGGAGATGCAAATAATAGACTGTGCAACCCAGGTCAGTGCTTATTTTAATGTGATACCCTAATTAATAACTTTGAAGATACTTACAGTGTCTGTGTTTTATCTCTTAATAAAAACCCATACAATTTTGCATTCTTCATAAAGAAGTTGTTTCTACTTTTCCATGTGGTGACATCATATTTCAAAATGAAGAAGGTGGAAGTTGTAAAAATCAAAGTAATTCTTTAACCCAAAGAGACTGAAAGTTCACCGTTTACAGCAAACCCCTTCAGAATGGGAAAAGGGTGGCACCAAAACCAGGGCAGCAATAGTGAGCTGAAACCCTTCCCAGATCTCAAATGCTGTCCCATCCACTCCACCCAGCCTGTCTGAATCTCCCTTCTCCTGCCTGGCTTCTGCACTTTGCAAGCATTTCTTTCCCAGCTGCCCTGATTCGGTAAGGGTCTTCCTAGATGTCAGCCTGCCTACACTAAGTTACTTCGGTATATCCACGGATTGCCATGTGGGTTTCTTCTTAACATTGGCAGAGCATAAAAGCATCACCTGTTCTAGATGATCCTGATCAGGCAGGACTGGATGATCTTCAAGGTCTCTTCCAGCTCCCACCTCTGTGATTCTGTGATCTGTGTGTGGATCTACAGCACACAGCACCAGGAGTTACCTGTGAGAGAGCTGCATCATAACAGTTCCAGCCTCTCTTGCCCAGAGAGGTGGAGTCTCCTTCTCTGGAGACATTCAAGACCAATCTGGACATGTTCCTGTGTGATTTAATCTAGATGATCCTGCTCAGGCAGGGGTGTTGGACTAGATGAGCTTTCAAGGTCCCTTGCAACTCTGAACATTCTGTGAATGTGCAAATCTTGAAGCAGTTGCTTAATGAAACACAACTTACTGGGAAGTGGAAAATGGAGACCAGAATAGAATGGGTCAGTTCTGGCTATGAAGTTCCCCTGTTTGTTAGGGTGTTCAGTGCACTCTTATTGTCCTCTGTGACAACTTTGAAATGCTGTTTGAAGACGTTTTTGTTCATGAGTGAATTAATGGCAATTACTAACTTTGGAGTGGACATGTCACCTTCCTTAAAATCAAAACAGAACATCCTTTTCTTTCGTTTCCCAATTTCCCTTAAGAAAACATTTGGAATAAAGGGTATCTCAATCAGAACTCATCTCCTTTTTAAAATTACCCCAGTCCCTGAGGCTCCTTTAATCTTTTTGATAGAAGCACTTAATTTTAGCTCAATTAATCAGCACCAACTAACCCGAGACAAAAGGGGACGGGGAAAAAAGACCAAAAAAAATATCTAAACCAGAAAAAGAATCATGTCCCCTTGCTCTGCCGCCAACCCAACTACCCGCGACAGCTCGGCTGGCTGCGTGCAGGCGTTGGGGGCTGCCGGTGTGCGCGGTGACATCCCCGGCAGCCCCAGGCGGGGGAGGTCCGCCGCCTGCCCCGCCTGCGCGGGGCGGGGCGGGGCGGTGCGGTGGGGCTCCCAGAGCCACCGCCCGCCGCAGACAGCGCGGTGAGGGGCTGTGGCGGTGGTTGCTTGTGACCGTTCCCCTGCCCCTGCCGAGCGCCCGCGGGCCGGCGCGGAGCGCAGCGCGCCTCCGGGTGAGCGTCCCCGCGCTGCGCGGGCGGGGTTTGGGCTGCGGCATCTCCCCTCCCCAAATGCCCGCCCTCATGGGTGGTACTCGGTTGCTGAGGGGTGCCCTGTGCCCGTGGCCAGCCGGTCAGTGTCTCCGCGGCTTTTCGCGGTTGAGGGCTGGGGCTCTCCGAGGCCGGACCCGCTCTGCTTTTGGAGAGGGGAAGGAAGACACCAAAGTTTGTGCGGCGCGGAGNNGTGTCGGGAGCGGTCTGGCTCGGCGGTGCTGCGGGAGTTGCGGGGCAGAGGACGGCCCGGGCGCTTCCCCTGCTCGCCGGATTTATGAGCGTGTGGGGTGATCGGCCCATCCGCCGTGAATTGCGCGCAGTAGCGGTAGTGCTGTTCCGGCGTCTTTTCGAGCTTAGCGGTTTTTTATGGCAGTCCGGTGAGCAGTAACTCAGAGGCGGAAAATAAAACACCTCCACTCTGGTGCTGTGCCTTGCAGATAGAGCATGTCTCTGTGGCATCTCCTTGGTATGGAAGCTGTTCGTGAAGATCAGGAGAAGCCACGCGTGACTTAACTTTTATGTAAATAACCGCATGTAATAGTTGTAATTCTGTACTCGAGAATGCAAAATCAGTTAAGTATCCAGCTATTACTACAAATTACCTGAATAAGGGGTGTAACAAAGTATTTTTTGACCACAATGTTGAGGACTACGAAACAATTTAATTTAGGAAGTATTTTATATCTTATGTCATATGCAATGCACTCTACTGTGCATACTGCATATGTAACTAATGTCTAGATAAGAATATTCTTGAAACTCAGAATTTAAAGCAGTTGTTAGTGTGTAGTGGTGGGGGTCCTGTCCTATCCCCCCACCCTGTGTTTTAAAAGTGCGTTTGGTCTGATGCATTCAGTTCTGGCATACCCGTGTCAGCCTTCTCACAGAGTAGGATTTTTTTTCTCTCTCCATTTATTTCAGGATCAACCCTTGCGTAAATATAAACTATTTTCTTAAGGTTATAAGAGGAACACCTCTAAAAGATACTTACCCCGTAGGCATTCTTAGTAATTTCCTACATTTATAACTACATCAGTGACATAAACCAAAACAAAGCCAGAGGTGAATGAAAATTTTGTCTTGGTCCAAGCTAGTGTCCTAGGTCTGGTCATAAACAGGCTGAATTATCTCTGTGAACTTTAGTAGATTTTACAGGAGAATTAAAGAGGCTGTGTATGCATAGGTTCTTTATTTTTATACTGTTCTAGTGACATGGTGTTTTATCTACGTATCAGTGTCTGTTGCTATATGTACACATAAAATTTCAGTTAATATCACCTCAGATGCCTGAAGGTCTGGTGAGATGTTTGTTAGCACTTTGATTGCTTTTTTGTACATTATTGCCCCTGCGTTTGGGATTTTGAGGTTTTATGGTCATGGTGGAAAGTAATTACAGAGGGTAATAATCTTTGGTGTATCCATTAAAGTAGTAATTTCATAATTTTTACACAACGTTTGGGGACATTTTTTTTCCTTCCACTAGGACTTTTTGTCAACAACTTAGGAGAGCCGTGGCTCAGAGGCTTATAAGGCATAAAATGATCCGAGTATTGATAGACTGCTATCCACATTGTTACCGCTGAAACAAATATATCCCATCAGACACAGCGACGATATTTCAGGGGCTTATATTACAGTTGGCAATATTCTGCTTTAAATTCTGAGTTTAACCTAGTTGCTAAAATGCTTTGTAGAAACTTTAATCACATACTGTTTCACTAATATTAATAATACCTGTTTGTCCTTTTAAGACGAATGAAGAAATCACTTCATGTGAAGAGTAAAACTACTTGAATTCTGGAAAAACTCTTAGACCACTTCTAACTTCTAAGCTGGAGAAAAGTATGAAGGAACAATTCTTCTGACTCCCTCAGCATCTCATACAGAACACAAAATGGCTCTTCAGAGAAAAAATGTTGCTGGTGTCTTGGAGGACTGGTGCTTGGAGGAACTGCTGTTCAGCTGCAGACGGCACCAGAATGTTAGGAAAAAACTGAGACTGATACGAATTATAGGACTTACTGTCAGTGTAGTGGCCATTAGTACTTTCTCTCTTTCAATTAGTGCCTTTTTCAAGAAAGAACCACATAGCATGGTGTTGGACAGCAGCCTGGATAGCCAAAAGCTGGTGCATGGGCACCAAAGAACTCTGTTGGATTTCACGGAGCAGGGTGAAAATGGCACTCCAGACCCACAAGCTTCTATGAAATACAAAGCTGAGCATGACAATGCAACAGAAGAGCATACCAAGGGAGAATACCCTGAGGACCTTTTCTCTCTTGAGGAGAGGAGGAAGGGAGCAGTGATCCTCCATGTAATTGGAATGATTTACATGTTTATAGCCTTAGCCATAGTCTGCGATGAGTTCTTTGTTCCTTCTTTGACTGTCATCACTGAAAAACTGACCATATCTGATGATGTGGCAGGGGCAACTTTCATGGCTGCTGGTGGGTCAGCCCCAGAACTTTTCACTTCTTTAATAGGAGTGTTTATATCCCACAGCAATGTTGGCATTGGTACAATAGTGGGATCTGCTGTGTTCAATATCCTGTTTGTTATTGGAATGTGTGCTTTATTTTCTAGAGAGATCTTGAACCTGACTTGGTGGCCACTCTTTCGAGATGTGTCCTTTTACATCGTTGACTTGATCTTGCTAATCATCTTTTTTCTGGATAATTTGATCATGTGGTGGGAAAGCTTAACACTCCTGACAGCCTATTTTTGCTATGTGACTTTCATGAAGTTCAATGTTCAAGTAGAAGAATGGGTGAAGAAATTTTTAAACAGGAACAAGGTTGAGAAGGTAACATCAGATGCCGAAGGAAAGGTTGGTCAATTTTTTATTGTATATAATAGTGTCCTTGTAAATGCTGAGCCCAGCTCCATTATATGGATCCTAATATAGTACCGTAAGCATTATGAAAAAAGTTCCATGTTTTGCTAAAAGGTCTTTTTGTTTAATCATCCCAGTAGCATTGAAAATATAAAAGGCTAGGTAGCCTTCTAGTAAATCAATAGCTTTTAACTCCAGAATGATCCTAAGCACATAGAAAGCAAGAAAAAATGCCAGCAAAAAAAAAGACAAACCTTTACTCAGCATTTTTTGGCACATTGATGCAGTCTGAGATACAGCTACTATTTCTTCCCTAAGATTTTGGATTAAGCAGTTATAACATCTGAGGATGATATCGTGACAAAATTTGGCTTTTTAAAAACTTATAATGGAGCAAATAATTCAGAAGAGCAAACAAAGATATATATATATATATATATTTCATATACCAAGGCTCATATACAGTATAAGATTCTGTTTTTAATAGTGACAATTACATGAAAATAATCTCTGGAGGAACATTGACCACAATGACAAAAGGTCCTCTGCTCAAGTAGGATGGTTTCCCCACCTATATAAGAAATAAGAAACTAATTTTTGGGCTAATACCTGTCCACAAATAGAGAAGGGAGTTTATGCACAGAGGGCTTGGTGGCTCTTCAGCAATTACTATATTTTAAACACCTTTCTTCTTAAAGAAGGGAATATTTAAGGGACTTAAGAAGCTGAACCCATAAATGCTTATGAATGTAGCAGTATGTTAATTGGAACTTTAGCACTGGAATTTAAATGTCCAGCCTTATATGGTAATAGGGTTATTTGCCAGATAAGGCTGTATTATCCAGAAATGATTCAGAGTGTTAGGGAACAGTTCAGTGTTTTGCTTTTTTCTTTTCATTTTCTTTAGTTTATCAGCCCAGTGTGAGTAGTTCAGGATTCATATATTCACTGATACATATGTACAGGCATATAAACAGGAGGATAGAGAGATGAGGCACATATAACTATAGAAAGGTGCCTGTGTCCAACAGAAAGCTGATGATTCTGTCTATATGCCTAACTTTGAAGACTTACTTTAGCAGTACAGATGGGTGTTTTCAGTTCTAGGACAAGCCACAAGAAAGTCTGTCAAAGGTAAAACCAGATAGTTTTTTTCTTTTTCTTTCTTTTTCTTTTTCTAATCAAATGTAACACCTATACACTTACTTGTAAGTTTTTGTATTTTCCTTTTTGTTCATTCCATTTCCAAAGTCATCGTGCCCATTTTCATCTTTTTTTCAATTTTCTGAATAAATTAAAAGAAGGGACCACAACAACGTAGTTTCCGTAATGAGTGATGGGCTTGTTAATTACATTATTTGGTTTCTAAATAATGTAGTAAAGGTAGTATTTCACAGTGCATAGTAAGTACTTTAACAGTTTGTGCTGAATTTGTGTAATAATAGGAAGAGACTATGGTATATGAAGCAACTTTTTAGTGCACCATCATCTGTGCATAAGCAGGCTTTGAAGGTAATATCAATCTGTAACTGGTCTTCAAATAGTCAATATGAAAAGCAGCTGCCTTGGGTTGCCCAGGCTATAGGGTGTGGTAAGGTAGTTACATGCCATGTTAAGTGCTCAATTATTTTCAGCTGGATAGAAGAATAAATAATTTCTATACCATATTTAATATAATCTAATATAATCTTTAAAATACTGTATCTTTTAAAAATTAAGCCCATCTACATTAAGGACCACTTATCTATTATTTGATATATTGATTATTTTTCTTAGAGTTTATTTGTATCAGAGGTGCACATAATTCAGAGCTAAAAAAAATCTGAGAACTAGCTACTTTTCCTAAAAAACCCCAGGCTTTTCATCATATGTTTCATTAATCAAAAAGACAAAATAATTTATTTATAATTCACTGATAGAGGGGGGTTAAAGTGATGCTCTAGAGTTTAGGGTTCTTTTGCAATTTAGTTAATATGTATTTTCAGCTTCCTGTGCGAAATATCATGAAGGCATCAGGCCTTGTATTTCTTCTGTGAGCCAGTAAAAACAGATTTTTGAATATTCAGCTAACACTCTGAAATTATAACTCATTACCATTTATTTTACTATTCAGTTAAACAGCAGTTAGCAGTATGAATGTACTGATTTTCTGGTAGCATGTTCTTTGGAAGGAATCTCAATGAAGTTACAAGTTCACTCATTTAGTTTTACTAGATAATTTTTATTGTTGATTTTTAAAATATAAAAATGTAACAAAGCAGCTATGACATATAGTCCCAAGCCTAAAAGAAATGCCCGGGATTTTAATCTTGATAGTTCTAGCCTAAAACTAAGAATAAAATGTTTCTGTAGTCTGAGATCTGATGCCTCGTAGTGAATGCAATGCACATGAGGCCTGTTTTCCTTACCTCGGGGATTTAAAATATTGAAGAAGTGATAGCCATGGCTTCTGGTTGCAAAACATGCTTTATTTTTACAGTGTTAGCTGTTAGCTGAGATTGCTCTTCGTTATCAGGAGTGTGCTACGTCAGTGGAAGATAAAACTGTGTATAATCAAATTAGCAAAGTCTGCATTTGATATAGTATCTCAGTTGTTTGTAGTTGAAATGTTTTCACGCTATTTTATTTTTCCCCATTAGGGCAGAGAAATGCTAGGCAGCTCTCTTGAATCTGGGTTAGAGTGTCTTGAAACAACTTAAAGCATATAGAAAATTCTTTCTTTGAACAAATACTCCTGCACCTCTGTTGTTGATTCTGCTGTTGCCGAATTTGCAGGTGTTCTGCTAAAAAAATGTGGCTGCTGTATTTATCTTTAAGACTTTGTTCTGTAATCTGAAAGCAGCTCAACAAAGTTGAGAGGTCTAAATAAAGTATCATAAAGCTGGATAGTTGAAGGGTTAGGTGGCTTATTAGCAAACAAGTATCAAAGAGTAAAAATCTGCTCAGATGAGAAACCTCATGAGATACTAAAATGTATTCTAATGATAATTTTAGTACTTTTATTAACAGTCATCTTGGAAGCTTGAAGAAAGTTTTACATTCTCAAGGACAGTACTTCCCTTAAGAAAAATGGCCTTAGATATTTTCTGCTTAGCTGTCATTTACTCCAGATGTCTTTTAGATGCCATTTTCTCTTTCCTATTTTTAAGATTTAAAGCACTGTTTTGTACTACAAAACTTTGAATATTCAACTTGACTGCTTTTCTGATCTTGCTTTCTTTACTATGTCAGTTGCTCTTTCTGCATTCACAGTTTTGAAAGTCCTTGATATGAATTTCATTGTGCTCACTATTTTCTTTCACAAGCTCTCAAATACAGTCTGCGTTCTTAGAGGGTGCAGGTTGAGAACATCTGGTAACTTGAATTTTGGCAATGGTTTGGTGACACTGATGAGAACAGACTACAAGAATTTTGTGTTTGGAGTTCATTGGCAAATAGTCCTGTTTGAACTGTGGATGGTCTTGTGCCCTGTCTCACCCTCACCGGAGCCCAATGGCAGTCTCATACTGTTGAACTCCAGAGATCACTGTGGTGAAGATGGAAAAAAGGAGGAAAGGTGAAAAAGCAAGAGCATGAAAAGACAGCATAACAACCAGATGGCTAAGTTCCACTATGTAGGGTGGCATATGGTATATGCAGATCAAGATAGGTCCCTGACAAGTGACACTGAACCCTGTGGGCTGCCCTGAATGGGCCCTACATTAGGTAGGTACTGTGATCCCACCACCAGATAGCTCCAAAATCCCTTCCAGCTTAACTTATTCTGTGGCAGGGTTTTAAAGTTTTATGTAGGTACTGCGTAAAGAACACAGATGATTTATTGTTTTTTTAATTTTTTGATTATTTTTTTTAGGCCAAGGGAAGAAACTTTGGTATTGATTCCATATCTTGATCATTTGAGTGAAGATATTTTGAAGCAGAATTTTGAAATTAGGTCTAATGAACAAGAATGGAAAAATGATAAAAGCGGATTTAGAAAGTTTTTAAAAGTAAGACTATTCTTGACCTCCTGCTAAAGTTTCATCCTTTCCTTCATAGTCTGTACTGGTGAAGGCGTGTTAAATGTAAATCATGGTAAAACATTGTGTGAAATTACATTTCTGTTTTTAAGTACTTTTTTTTTTTTTGGATGTTGCATGGAGGTCATTGCACAAATACTTGAATCTGATCACTCAGTAAATAACTCAAAACAGTTCTGTTTGGCAACTAGGAGAATGTGGGTGGCACAGGGATATTGTGCAATGACATCTGTTTCACTAACAGTCCCATTTTAGATAAATAGCTTATGGTATATACAAGACCGTTACAGTATTTCTACATTTACAGAGAACTGCATTTGGAAATTGAACTATTTTTACTAACAAGACATAGTTTGACATTATTTTATTGCCAATTTTGTTGTCTTAAGAAACTTGAATAGCTTGTTTGTGATATTTTAAGATGTATTCTGATCTCAAGTGTTGCTACATTGCATTTAATGGCAGTATTTGAATTCTACAGGAAAGATTGTTAACAGTATTTTTAGACACTTCTCTGCTTTTTGGCTGTATTAACATCACATGCACGTAGTCACTGTTATAATGTATATTCTAATATGCTTGTTTAAGGAAAAACACAAATTAGCTGCGTGCATACAGGAAAGTATGTGACTTGCAAAAAACTATGAGTTTATAGTTGGCTTGCACTCCTGAACAGTTCTTTTTCAAGGCTTCTTAATGTTGGATGCATGGACCAAATAATGGTAACTCTATCTCTAGAATAAACTTTATTTACTCTCCCAAAACAAAAATTTTAAAGTGGTGCTTCATAGTTCATAGGGAGATCAGAGTTTTATTTTACAGATATTTCACGGTTGGTCTACTTCTGCGATTGTGTGTCTGAATAGACAGCTATGAGTCTCTGGATCTTGTATACCAACATATACAAGATGGTTGCACTGTTTAAGTAAATGTTCGTCACTGTCCTTGTACCAGTTTTTGTCTTGATAAAAGCCTGGGTTTGCATTACATTTTATCTGCTTTTACTATCTAAAAATCGTTCTGGTTATGTCTGTGTTTAACTTCATGTTGCACAAGTAGCAGTATCTATTAATTTGCTTTGAGCATTTAGCATTGTTGATTCAATTTATGGCTATTACTGACATATTCAAAGGCAGATACTTTATATATGCAACCATTAGTACTGTGAAATGGATACAATTCTCAGTTTATTTTAGCGCCTCTCAGTAATTTAATGGTTATAAAACAATTATTATGGTGGTTTTCATGACTGGAGTCTTGGTTTTGTATCTATGTACCCTGCTAATGAGCGGAAAGTGACAGCGTGGAAATGCAGTGTAGATTAAATGGTCTTAAATCATGGCCATCCGTTAAGATTCATTAGACATCCCTTACTAATTGTGCTGGGAAAAGGAAAGCTAAAACTGTGCCACCTCTAATTAACAGCAAGAGGACAATATAACCATCAATATATTTAAAAATAAAAAGCATATATAATTAAAAAGTCAGATGATACTACTTAGAGGCTGTACAAAACCAGCTGTGTTGGCAAATGTTCTCCATCCTGTATTTCAGAAGAACTCCAGACATAGTTAATTTTGTTGTGATAGAAGTGGTACAAAGAGAGGAATATACAGTCCCCATGTCAGGAGACTTTATAAATGGTTTTCCTTCTGTCATCTCGGTTTTGGGAACTTTGGTTTGGATCCTCAACTGGATATGGGAGCTACAGGAGGCTGTAGGTGGAATGTCAATCCCCAAATCATTAGACCAGACCTCAAAACATCTGCCTGCCTGGGGGTACTTTGACTCTGAAGGAGGTTCATTTTTAAACTGAGATCTTCTGATGCTGTAGTTTTACTCCCAGGGTTGCTCAGAAATGCCAGACTCAGGTGGAGCAGAATGGAGATACTTTTCCATCCAACTCATTCATTACTCGTTATTCTTTTTTCTTCAAGCTAGTTCTCCAAATTTACCTCCCAGACTAATATTTAACAAAATCCAATGTCTTTTTTCAATTCCTGGTGGTGAATGCTGAACTTTTAGGCAGATATATCTCACATTCACTGCTCATTTATGTGGTGCCAACTCATGATCAGAAAGTTCTACGTGACAAGGCACAACTAATACTTTTTCTGGCCTTGTTTGAAAAGGCAGTAGTGAGTTCTCCATGATGCATGTACAAATGATGGTTTTCTAAAGCGTGGGCTGTGGGTGGTGGATGCTGCCATAGGGCCGTGCTTGATGCAGGATGGAGGATGACACGGTACAATGATGTTTTGGTCAATGTTGACTGTAGGGTGCTCTTGATCTTTCTGAGTGGTGACACTCCCTAGGCAGCCAGCACTACACTTCCAGGGCCATTTGCCAAAAATATTTGATCAAATGCTTCTGCTCTGTTAATGATCTGTGATTTTGTTGGCTTTACTAGCAGCAGTCAGTTTTCCTCTGCCAACTGTAAACAGTAAACTCTGGTTCCTTTGTCCTTAAAGATGTTTTCAAGATTTCAAGTGTTTTTCTTTTGTAAATATAACCTATTTGAATTTGTTACTGAATAACGGATACTAGGTTTGTACTAAAGAAAGTCCTATAATGAAAGTGATGCAGAAGTGAAAAAGTGTTATGCTTAGGACCATTCTTAAAAATAATGTATCTGCCCATGGTTGCCTGCTGTTGAAAGCCAGACTCTTTTACCACAGATATGAGAGATGTTCTATGCAGAAAGCTTTTGAAAGGGCTAAACCTGCGGCAGATGTTTGGGGTTCCTATTCTTTGTCACTTGTGGTTGGATATTTGTATGTTTTTTAAAGATGGTGTAAGGCAGCTTGGGGTTTGGACATTTGTTAACCTTTTACCCTCAAGTACAGATGCCAAACAAGCATACAAAGAGAGTGACTGCTTTCTGGTAAAAAACAATCAATAAAATGTCAGTATTTTAAATAGCTTCCCTTGGTCCTTTCAACCGGAATTCAAAATCTCAGCAAAAGAAAGAAATATGGAGACAAAGGAAGCCTTAAAGTTTGCACTTTAATACTTACTCATCCCACATAGATCTTTTAAAAATGTTTTATATAAGAGGTATAGAGCAGATAGGAAGGTGTATTAGAGATGAGTATAAGTAAACAACTGTAATATCTATAACAAATGATTAAGACATAGCTTACCTATTTAGCCACCTTTTCTGCTTTTTATAAAGTAATTTCTCTCCAGCCATCTACAATGTTTTGCCCAAGTTGCAAACTGTGACAATTACAGTGTTACTTATTCTGTAAATAGGGAATAGTGTTTCTTCACCTTAACATAGATCAGCCATATTCAATTGTATTTCAGTTGGCTCTTATTTAAATACCACTTTTT
>VXBZ01003656.1:0-54199 GCA_013399135.1 Heliornis fulica | reverse complement strand
ACTTTTTATTATTTAACTGAATGGCTGATTCCATTAATCTGTGCAGCAGTAAGCATGCAATTAGCACAAACTACAGATTCAAATTCCCTCTTGATACTTTTTTGGCAACTAAAAATAGGAACCTAAAATGACAACATAGAGGAAAATCTATGCACAGTCCAGCCCTTATGCATCATAAGGTGAGATGAAGGTGATTTGGAAAAAGAAAAGTGACGAGTTTTGTGATTTATTCATTTTTTTAATCCAAACGCCCTTGTTTAGTACAAACCAGATACCTTAGTAATACTTAGCTATGCACTTCAAAATTCTGAAAAGTTGGACTTTCACTAATTTTCATACCAAAGTACCATGGTGATAATCTGCTGCCATTACACTAAGTGCTTAGGCAGCTGAATGAAAATACAGCTCCTCCCCTCATTAGCTTATGGTGGAAAAAGATAAATGCCATTTAGGGTACCCGGTGAGAAGAATGTGATTCATCATGTAATTTTACGTGCATTGATATATGCTTTCCCTTCTATACACTTAGTATGCCATCACTCTTTTCCTCATCGTCTGATGACGCAAATTGCTTATTATTTATTACACAGAGATGTCCAGGAGGTAATTTAAAGAAGTATTTTATTTCCTTATATTATCTAGCAATAAATCTTTGCAAGTAGCAGTCAATGGCACATCTAGTAGGAGGCAGGATCATTTGTGTAATGGAACCTAAGTCAAAATAGTTGTGTTGGCGATCTAACTTGCTTTTTAGAAAAAAAAACAAAACAGGCAGATCAGGTGGTTTGGGTTTAGTTCAGATTTGATGTAAATATGTGTGTGTAAAATAATATTGCAATTGTATTGTTAAGGACAAGACACTGTCACAGGCAAACTGAAAATCCTAAATTAGAGCAGCCTCAGGGTGTACTTTTGGAAAACCAATTGCACATGACAGAAAACAGATAGCATATTACTACATATTTTCTTATTTTGCAGGCAACACCTGTAACTGAGGAAATGCAGTTGCTGTTTGCTGTCATTGGTGGTCTGTTCGCTTATGTGTGTTTCTACTAGAAAAGAGGAAAGGGAAAAATTTGGATAAACAGCTGTTGACTTGCTGGCAGTAGAATTGAGCCTCATGGGTTGGGAGAACAATAAGAGTTTAAAGTGTTGATCTTGCACTTGTTTGTAGAGTAGGTGGAGGGCTCAGAGCTCACGTTGCCTCCAAAGCAGCTTTATCCAGTTCTAAAACTGCTGCTCTGACTCAGTCCACAGTGGCTCACTTTGGGTAATGTTACTATCCCTGCCACATTCAATTTCATCAGGATGGCTCAAAGAATAGTTACTGCTCACTTACTGTGTTTTGCACTATTTTCCATTACAATTCTACTGTCCTCTGTATTATTTAAGCTGTATTCATTTACATGAGTAGCCATAAATAACAATGATCTTGGTTTGGAGAATAGGCTTAAAGGGGTGTGTGCAATGATACCAGCACCATTATGAAGTGCTGCACTTACAGGACAGATAGATTGGTGAAAAATAATTTATGGTTTGAAGAAGAATAAAGATAGCAGGGAGTTTGTACTGCATACTACATGGACAAATTAATCATAATTTTTTATCGGGAATTAATCCTTCTTTATCACCCCTTAACTGCTTACTGCTGGGAGTCTAGTCTAAAGTCAGTGTTAACACCAGTGACATTTATTGCGTAACCAGCTAATGTAAACTTTTCACCCTCTCACACTGCTGTAAAACAGCTCTAGTGGATATATAGTACTAAGGAAAAAGGCATGTCCACTGTCACAGCCTGTGTTTGATGACTTTCAGGGCACTTTTTAAGACCTGCCCACTTATGTAGGCTTTTGCCTCAGGGAGACTTGATGTTTGCCAGTTGTGTAAAGCTGGAGGATGGGCACCTCCTTTGTGTTGGGGGATGGTTAGGGTTAGGGTTAATCAGATGTTAATTATGTTGTTAATTTGTGGTGCTTTTTTATTATTATTTTTAAAATTAGTAATTAAATCCCTTTTATGGTGACTGTACCTGGTAGCAAAACTATAGTTTAGCTAAAAGTTATGGCCATCATATGTTTGAATGGAAAAAGATTTTGAAACTCCAGAAATTTCTTTGTCCACAAGTGATTAGAAATAATTAATATTACTGTTATTTATACTTCAGTCATCTGAAGTATATTGAAAACATCATGCTGGAGAACAGCTGGGTTTTGTTTTTCTATAATTTTATTGCTATTTAAATATTCCTTTTTTATATTTGTATTTATTTGCTACAATTTATTTTAATTAGAATGTTTCTAGGTGGTGCCATATCCTTCTTGGAGGCTTCATCTTGGCTGGATTTTTAAATGCTGAAGTGATATAAATAATTATGAAATCTGCAAAATCTGGATTAAGAGGTGGTTATTATTTTCTCTATATACCGAAAACCATTAAAAACATATTCATGTTCCAGTTTAGAATGGGTTTTTGACCCATATGTTTCTTTGAATCAGGCACAGCTATGCTCATTTTTCTGCAGAAGTCACAAACAGAATACCTGAGTCTCCTCTCACTCAAAACCAACAGCAAAATACCTCTGAAATTTAGGCAGAGAATGATTATTGACTAAATTTTGGATGCATATTGCCAGTGGGATGTGCTTCTAGGATAAAACCATTACTTGCTGCCATTCAGAATCCTCTTTCCATTATAAGGAAGTAATTTAGTCAACTGTTGGCTGTGTTGGTCTTAATCTGTGCTGGAACCACTTATCATTTGTGTGTATGTGTGTATAGGCACAGCCATGCACACACGTATGCATGCATGCACATATAATCATGAGTCTTAAAATTGCTGTGTAGGCCATGTAGGTCAATAAGGTACAGTTCAGATCCATAGGATGGTAATTTGCATGCTTCCTACATCATTTCACCTGCCCTCTGCCTAGCAGCCAGTAAGACTTACTCAAATATTTAAAATTTCTGAGCAGCACATTTCTCCCTGTTGATTTTTTTTCCCAAGATTAAAAAATATATATATTCTCTAATCAGAGAAATATGTCTGTGTTTCCTCTTAAATTTGGGCTCCTTCCAAGCAATAAATCACTCCTGCCTGGGGCCCAGGACATGACGTACTGAGCTATTGACATATTTTATTGTACCTTAATATATCATATTAGTAATTCCTGCTATCCTGCACATCTACGGGGCTAGAAACAGGAGGTCTGCATCACTGGAGAAGGATGATTTCTTGCTTTCCATTGTGGTAATCAGGACTTGATTCTACCATGGGAATGGCTCCGGGCACTGTCCTTTACTACATGACATTTCATGCAGAGAAAAGGCCATTTCTTAATCAGAGGAAAGGCCAACAGCTGGAATTACAGTAAGTAAAATTTCTTACATAAGTAAGAAACTGTGCAGTAAGTTTTGGCGTAAATTTAAAGTATTATCTTTACTTGGAGTAGCATACATTAGCCAGCAAAAATAACTTTAACCAAGGGAATAGAACAGTCACCAGACCCATTCCCTAATTATTTGCAAACATTAGTATATACATTTGTGACTATAATAGTAATTATTTCCAAATATCAATTTGAAAAACAGTATTGTAAAATATATTAGTATTTAAATGACTTCTTGAATCCTTTGGATAACTTCCTTTGACTGTAGTTTGGTTGCAAGCAATTCAGTGAGGGTCCCTCAGTTCAGGAAGGACATAGAACTCCTTGAAAGAGTCTAGTGCAGGGCCACCAAGATTACGAAGGGAGTGGAACATCTTCCTTATGAGGACAGGCTGGGGGAGCTGGGTCTCTTTAGCTTGGAGAAGAGGAGGAGACTGAAGGGTGACCTCATCAATGTTTATAAATATGTAAAGGGTGAGTGTCAGGAGGACAGAGACAGGCTCTTCTCAGTAATGGCCTGTGATAGGACAAGCGGCAGTGGGTCCAGGCTGGAACATAGGAAGTTCCATCTGAACGTAAGGAAAAACTTTTTCACTGTGAGGGTGACAGTTCACTGGAACAGGCTGCCCAGAGAGGTTGTGGAGTCTCCTTCTCTGGAGACATTCAAGACCAATCTGGACATGTTCCTTTGTGATCTAATCTAGGTGATGCTGCTTGCACAAGGGAGTGGGACTAGATGATCCTTTGAGGTCCTTTCCAGCTCCTAAGGTTCTGTGATTCTGCGTGTTAGAAGGTAACAGTATATATATTTAGAATCCAAAAAGCCATGCAACTTCTTATTTCATTTTAAGGTCCATGGGAAATAAATACTGATTTATAATCTCACATGTGGACATGCATAAAGAAACGCATTCTCAAAATAACAGTGATAACCTCAGGAACAGGCACAGACTAAATTGCCAACTCATGCCTTAGTTTTGGATTTAAGGGTTGAGATGTGGTTCTCTTTCATTTAATCTTCTTAGGAACCCATGGCTTTCAAGCCCTGTAGAACATTGTAACGTGTGCTGAAGGAAGGTTTATTTCTGGTTGCTTGATTGGATTACTGTGTGCAAGAAAAACAATGGTCAGCATATTGACAGAAAAATGGTCTTGAGGCAAGGCAGAACATGTGACGTCCAAGAGAAAGATGGTAGATACTGCATTGCAGTGGTGAGGCATGGTGGAAATGGGCAAACAAACCAGATACCATATATGATGGTGATGTTTAGTAACATGCTATTTTTTAAGCATCTTGGCGAGCATAATCTTGTTAGCAGTCAGTTTTGCCAAAGTTTTAAATGTTAGTAGATTTCCTGCTTAAGAATTCTTCGCATAATTAAGAATATTGGTCCTCCTCAAAACCTTAGGATAAGAGGAGGAGCAAAATTGGTCTTCAACAAAGCTGTAGGTATAGTTTTTTATAGTTCCAAGATTATTTTGTTAATTTTTTTTTTCTTTTTGTGAGAGAAAAGATTGCACTGAATACAAGGTAGGTTTGAAGTTGATGACAAGTTTTTCTGTTGGTTTTGATGAAAGTGGAATTAAGCCCAAAAGTCAGGACGTTGAGAATTATGATCTTGCTGCTCTCTGTGCCACTGAGTAATTCCAAGCCTCAGAGATGCTCTCCTTCCATATTAAATCACCCCTAGCAAACAAACAAAGCAATTTCTTTTTGACGCAGAGCACGTCAAACAGGCTTTATCAGCTTTCTCTGCCCTTGGACTTAAATTGGAAAAGGGCACTCAGTGTTTCACAGCCTGATCTGCCCTGTCATGTGGGTAGTTTATTGGTTTATTGATAAAACTCAAAGCAATTATTATGTGGTGGATCCATAATAGTCTTTTCTCAGACATCTCATCCCTAGATGTCTGAGATCTGAGATTCCCTAGAAACCAATGCTGTGTTCATAATTTTTATTTTTATCCATCTCTGTAAGGGCAGTACTGGGTATAGGTAAAATCAGTTAATTTTGGAAACATAGAAATAATTACTGCTCTACAGTTAGGTCATTAGTGAGCATACAGGCACATTTTTCCAAGCAATACAGTGGAAAAGACCACTCCTGTAAATAACCTGGTCTTCCTATGGAAAAATGATATGCAAAGTAAGACAGGTAACCAATTTTCAGATTCAGTTGATGGGTATTCAGAATTGCCAATGAGAAGTTCAAAGCTTAAACAATTGCAGAATTCAACTTGTGGCCTGAGATTTATCTGGCTTAGCTGTGCTGCCTGACCTGTAAATATAGTCTCCTTAGGTTAATTCTGCCTTCAGTACAGAGAAATGGGCGTTTTTTGTAAAGTGATTTGTACTTTTATTGTAAGGATTAATCCTCTCCAGAATTGAAATTGGATAAAATTATCTGAAGCATCACCTACAGCAATAGGTTGGTAAAATCTGAAAAGCTCTCTGCTGTGCTTTTATTGCAATAGCTTGAATACTTATTGTGGAGTTGCTTTTTTTAGCACCTGAAATTACATCAGGTTGCAGCGAGTGGGACAGCCTGATGTCATTTTGCACAGGGTCACCTTTGAAATAAGGGTGACTCAAAATTGCTGTTTTTCTCTGCTAAATAAAATGCTTATTTAAGTTGTTAATCAAGTCTGTGAGTATTTAATTTGCTCCTTTGGTATTCAGGTCAGTATATAGATAATCCATGTGGCAAATAAACTGAGTCTTACTGTCATTTACAGAAAAGTCAGTCGCGCTGCAGCCACCGAGACTGTTAACATACGTGATTCATAGCAGATTTTACCTTTTTGTAAGATGAGGTATAATTTTAACTTTCAGACAATTACAGTATTCATTAACTAATTAAGTGATTCTTTAATTTATTGAATTTTCTTTAGCCTTCAGTTTGCATGACCAAACATTTACAGTGAATTGATTAAACTGTATATGGCTCCCAAAATAATGAGGAAATCTTTGTTAAGATTCTGCAACTCCAGCTTCCAAGGGAAAAATGAGTGGTTAATTATGAAAATCCAGATTACATTGTTCTTTCTCCATCTGCTTTCCACTGCCTTTGGAAGTTAGTTCTTTATGATTAAATGCTAATTGTTGTTTTCAAATATTTTACAATATATTGAGGGAATGGAGTCTGCAATGAGAAAGCATATGTGCACACAGGCCCTTAACAAAAGGAAATCAGGTTGCAGTCATGGCTCATTCAGACTTCTTGGTTTGAGTTTGGCCAAGTAATTTCTTTCATACGTCTCAGATCCTCTCATACTTTTGGAACTGTATGCTTGCCTTACTCATTTGCAGGGGTAAAAAAAAAACAACCTGGATGTTCTTGGATGTCACCTCATTAACATAATCAGCTCAGAACATCTGTGTGTAGCTAAACGTCAGTGATGTTTTGCTCACTCAAATATCAGCCAGGGACTGTGTGTTGCAGAGAGCTGACCAGCTGCATGGGGACTGGCACTCAGCACTGCATGCTTAGCACCATTGATGGTTTTAATGGTTTTTGCATAAATTCAGAGTGCTAGAAGAACTTTAATTGCACCATGCTCTCAGTGCATGCTGCTTGATAGCACGTACTGTGGAAAAGAGAAGTGCAGTCTAACTTTTTAAAGCGTCCTATACCTTGCTGACTTTTTGCTCAGTGTTGAGGAGCACTGCTTGTTTCTGTGCCAGAAATATATACAGAATATATCTGTGTTCATGAATTTGACTTTAGGTAAAATAAATCACCATTTCCTGTGGAAAAAATCTGGTGCCTTATTCTGTGTACCTCCAAAATACTCTAGACAAAGTTGTATGTCCACTGGATGATTTATTTTTTGTTCTCATAAAATACATAAAAGATTAAAAAAGAAATAATAGGAGAAATGTTTTTTTGTGAGATTGTACTCTGCATGTTGAATCTGGTAGTGCTTCCCTCGGCCTGTGATGGCAGTTCTGTTGGATTTGGTTAGTTTCACTTTGGTATTGTGTGTCCAGGCCAGCATGAACTCTCCAAACTTGAATTTAGGAGAAAAAGTTTAATTAAGATCATAAGGTAAGATTAGATGTGATACTGAAAAGTTAGGCTCCTTATCAGCAGAAACAGTCGTCTTTCTGATGTTTTCCAATCTTTTTCTTTAGCAAAAATGCTAGCATCTCCAACAAAGCATGCATGCCAATTACACACTTGTGAAGTAAACTACTTTTATTAATTCTGCTATCACATAAATCCTAGTCAAGATATAGGAGGAATGGAGGAGTGTTTTGTTAGAGGCAGATTCAGTCAACCATTTGTGGTTTGGGACTTACTGTGACAGTTGGCCATTTCTACCACGTACTTAATGGTCTGATTTCATTTAGTTTTTCCCCACTGTTCACCATCAGTTTTGAATTTATTGGAGTAGAAGGCATAATTTAAAAAAATGTATATAATGAGATATGTTGAAAGCAAAATAATACTTTGTGTCTATTTCTTTGTCTCATGAGTCAGGAAAAACCTGATGCAGCTTATGTAAGGTTTCAACAAAACCATATCTGAATAAAGCTAAAAGAACCTTACAACCTTAAAGCATTAGCAAGTCTAAATTACTATTCTAAATTACTTTTATAACATGCTATGGAATTAATCATGACTCATGTATCAGTGGATCACAAATTAGGAGCCACAGAAATGAGCAATGGTTCACTATTATAAAATATACATATCGAGAGTTGCTCAGGCCATTTCTAAGTGCCGTGTCAATTAGCAGTCCTGAGGTTAATATTTCTGCTCGTGCTGATAAAAGAAGAGCTGAGAACAATCAAGAGAGAGGTTCAAATGTCTGCCTTCACTGTCATATATGCAGTACTGTGCTTATAGGTGTGCAGATGCATTTTAATTGGGTCCAAGATGCAGCTTGGATATGCTGGCTCTCTGTCAGTATAATTGAGAAAAGTACATATTTACAGTATACCTACAGCATTTAATCTCTGTATAATAACAGCAGAGGGTTTCTGCTTACCAAAGAGGAGAAATCAGCATAGCCAAATGTGCCTGGAGTCTTGCTGTGATGCGTTCCCATTACAGATAGATGCTAGTCCTTAAGCAGAGGCAGAAATAAATAACAGAACAGCCCCTTCCTTATTTTATGACAGCTTTTTAATCTGTGAAAAAGCATCAGACCCTCAGAGGACAGGTCCTCTGGAAGAATTAGTTAAGGTTGCAGAGACTAAACCAGAGATGATACTGATCACACTTGCCCCAAAATAAATGTTATGCTACCAGTTCTTCCATGATTAAAAACTTTTTGTGTGTATTAAGAAACTGACATCAGAAAGACAATGTGTAATAGTGCCATCTGGTGACCTTCTTTCTGATCCTAGAGTGAAAATATGTGACTCAACATAAGACATTTCACTTAGAAACACAGAAAGCCTTAAAACTTCAATTTTTAGAGTCCAAGTCCCTCAGCATTCCAAGTTACCAAGAGAGGATATTGTTTCTGCCCATTAGAGATAGCTGAGTTTATGCTGCTTCAGCATGGGTATAAAATGCTGCGACATAAAATGTGTTTGTTTCTCTAGTGATACTGACATTGAAAGATGGAACACATTTTACATAGCCTGATAGGCATATATGGCATCTCACTTGGGCTGAGAACTGCAGTACCCAGACAGTTTCATGATTGATAATCAGATTATTATTAAAACATTGTTTCTTCAGCAAGTGGGATGACATCTCCTGTAACAAGCCAGCCTCGTTGTTGCTCATTGGAGCTGTTTCTTCATAGCATTTGTCATAGTCCTTGATCTCCTGTGGGAGCAGCAGGTTCTCTGTGCTGCTGCAAGTCACGGCATGCGTTCACTCAGCTAATGGGGCTTAAGATCCCGTTAAACTTCTCAGCTGAAAAGAGCAACAAGAAAGTATGAGAATAGTTTGGAGTCCTGTCGTTGTGTCCCAGCTGGACTTACTCAGACAAGAAAAACTGATAATATGTCATGCTCAACAGCAGATTGGATAATGAAAAATCATCTTAAACATTTTCTTTTTCTAGATGTGCTTTAATTTTCTCAACCTCCTTGTTTTTAGAGGGAAGGGGGAAAGGAAACAAGGCTGTTTTGTTTTGAGTAACAGAAAATTTGCACATGTGCACTGTAGTTATAATACAGTATCATATTTCTTTCACTGTAATTAGTCACTTTTAATAACAAATAGTCACCTGACTATTTAACTAATTATGCAAACTTCAACCCAGAAAGTAATAAATACTGGCACAGGTTGATCATTGAGTATCTTATGTAAAGGCCCAGATCTATGTGGGATGATTTTCAGTAAATTATCAATATTGCAGAGAAAACACAATTACAAAAATAATTAAGTACTTCTAACAGGCAGACTATAGTCACAAATAGTTTGATTTTAGTTTTTGGCAGTAGTAAAAAAAAAAACCAGAACAAATACTACAAGGTACACACCTGCAAAAGTGTTCTGTTCTTCAGGACTTTTAATTTTATGAGTCAGATGCCTATATTATATTTATGAACTTGAAAGGCAAGACTATTATAATTTCAAGCTTTAGCTTTTTTTTTTTTTTTTTTTAATTGAGGCCTNATCTTTTGCTTTTTTTTTTTTTTTTTAATTGAAGGAGCTTGATTGTATATGTTGTTCCTCTGAGCACCGGGAATGTAAACGAGCTTAATGAAATAAACAGCTTTCATTAAAGTATCTCTAATGAGGTTCTGCATTTAGAATCATGTCAGGGTTGAGGCTGATGCTACCTCTGGAGATTTTTCCAGTCCCACCCCACCTTAGGCAGGCTCAGCTACCAGTTATTCAGGACTGCCCATACCTGGTTGCATTTGGGTATCTCCAAGAATGGAGATTCCTCATTGTCCTGGGAAGTCTGTTCCACTTTTGATGACCTTTGCAATAAAAAAAAAGATCCGCTTTCAAAAGTTAAAAAGAAATGTCTTGGATTTACTTCTGTGTGCTATTGCTTCCTGTCCTTCACCTGGGTAACATTGCAGAGGGCCTAGGACCTTTATGCCTCCTGTCAGTTATTTACATACATGTCTAAGCTCTCCCTGAGCTTTTTCTCCTCCAGACTGACCAGCCCCATCAACCCTAGCCCTCCTTCTGTGACATACTCTGGTCTGGATATGACTCTGGAAGGGTAAATGAGCAATTAGTTTTCTTTCCTATGGGCAAATTCAGGATTTCATTCCCTTTTCTGATACTGAAACCTTTCAGCATTTTAGATTATTATTTAATATCTGCTTATTAATTTTCTGTGGTTTGTCTGAAATTGCCATTAATTTTATACAGTTCCTTCTGTGCATTTGTGTCATACCTGAAATGAAAAGGAAGAAGGAAATTAAATTAAGCTGAGCAACGTGCACAATCCCTGAATCAGGGTAGCTAATTGTGGATCAGTCAAAATTCTTTTCTGTAGCCTGAGTCCAGTTTTAGTAAGAATGGGAAGTGTGTGTTTGAGTGCAGTGTGCTTTGTATTGTAGTTACTCTTGTCCCAGGTCAGTGTTTTAAATTCTGCTCATAAAATTTTTATGATTTATTTCCGCTTAAATAACTGTTCATAAGGGGAAACCTTGCTATGTGACTCCATGCTGCTTATTTAAGATGCCTTAGAGAAAATATAAAAAAAAATAGGGGTATAGAGGGAAGATAAAAGAACTCATTAACTGATGTCAGTGAAGAGCATGATTTAAGCCAAGTAAAAACAACCTGCCATTCTGCTAAAGATGGAGTGAGAATAAGTGCTGAATGAGGCATTTTTCTTGTTGGGTTACAAAGTAAATGATCTTTGATGAAAAATGCTTGAGATATGCCACTTTTTAATGGCATGAGGCTGTTCCTATGGATCAGTTTGGCTGGCTGGCACAGGACAGCATCAAGGCCCCTTCTTGTTAGAGAAATTCTGAGTAGCTGTCCTGGATTCGACTAGGATGATTTTCTTTGTAGTAGCTGGTGCAGTGCTGTGTTTGGGAGTTAAGATGAGAGCAGTGCTGATAACACACTGATGTTTTAGTTGTTAAGAGTTCCTCAGCTTTGCACACTGCCCTGCAAAGGAGAAGGCAGGGTGCACCCAAGAAGCTGGGAGGGGACACAGCCAGGACAGGTGACCCAAACTGGCAAAAGGGGGTATTCTATACCAATGACATCATACTCAGCATAAAGAGGGGCTGTTGGGGGAGGACCTTATAGCTACAGGACATGTGGTTTATGGATGGTTTGGGTTTGGGACAGTTCTGAGCTGTATGGTCTGAGTTGTGTGGTTCGGTGAGAAACAGCACAGTGTATCACCAGTTTTGTATATTTTGCTGTCCTCTTAGTATTCTCCCTCTCGCTCACTCTCTCGCTTTCTCTCTCTCCCTCTCTCTCTCTCTGTCTCTGTCTCTCTCTGTCTCTGCTGTCCCAGTAACCTATCCTTACCCCAACCAACAAGGTTGCCTTTGGATTTATTTTCCATCCTACTGTACCCCCTCATGTTTCCCCAGAGAGAGTGACTGTGTGGTGCTCAGCTTCTGGCAAGGGCGAAACCACAACAGTATTGCAGAGCTGTCAGAAAAGATGTAGTCCAGGAGTACAAAAAGCAAGGTATTCTAAAGGACCATAAATGCCAAGTTCTGGAGAGTTAGTGTACTTTATAGATGTCCTCTAATTTCTCTGAATTCTGTTGATGTGTGAACCTGGTAGGAAGTAAGCTTGAGATTATGAAGGTTAATGGGGTCAAAACCTACTTTTACCTTATGTGTGATTATATCTAAAAATGAAGCCACTCAGGGTCAACATTTCTGAATTTTTTCTTTTTTAATTGTAGACTCAATTTTTAAAGATTTTTGACACAAAGGGAAACCTTTTGAGAAGTTTTGGTAGCAGGACAGGTGCATTGCCCATTACAGTGGGGCTTTGTGATCTGCAAGCAGAGACAGGTGGTTGTACTCTGTCATCAGTTTTCTGCTAAGAAATCGAAGTAGACACATGTAGTTTCGACTTGGTTTTTGTTGTTGCTTCATTCCTACGTAGCCTCTTGTGTGCAAGGTAAAAGAAAATCACGTAAGATTTGTGTGTAAATGTAAGCAAATTATTTACTCCAATGAGACATAAAGAAATATAGTTTTAATAATAATAAATGACAAACCACATGAAAAATATTTTTACCTAATGTAGAAAGTTAATACTGTGGTTGCAGCTTCTTACTTTAGTACCTGGTCAACTATAGAAGAAAACAGATGAAACAATGCTGTGATGACATTTCAGGAATTACTTTATAAGCAATTGTATTCCTCACTCTGAAGTCATAAAGAGTAACATACCAGACTCTGCCGAAGTTTTGTTTAGACACAACATAAAATCAAAATGAGTCATTTGATTGCTTTAGGTTGCCATTATGGACTGTCAGTACTAACCTGTCAGAGTGAAAGCCTTCTTATGGGGCAGTCTCTAAAGTATTAACTAGAAACAACTGAAAGGATGTTTACAATAGGGGTGACATCTCATCGAGAACTTGGACTTACAAGCAGCTCTCAACAGCATTAAAATTCAGGTGTCTCTCCCATATTTTGTTGAAATTACTAGTAACAGGGCTTGTTTCTGAGCAACTGGTATTTTTTCCCTTGGGAAATGAATATAAGTTTATTATCACCTTTATTTTACCAACTGCTTCTTCTGAACACATTTATCCTGTATGCTTCACAGATTTTTGACATTTTTCCTCTCATAATGAAAAACTCCTACCATTTTATTTTCCTACAGTTTTACAGCATTTTCAATTTGGAAAAAAATAAAAATGCATAGAAGGTTGCATGTGCTTGCTTGCTCTTACAATAAGGTGAGATTTGTCTGGCAGAAGTCTCTTCCAGTATGGGTAGTGTGATCTGACTCTTTATAACCCACAAAGAGAAGTACAAGAGCCTACAGTGGATAGCTAAGACAGAAAATTCTGCGTTGCAGCCAAGAGATGCTTTATTTTTGCCATTATGTACAGGAGGAAGCTATAGACCTCAATCAGAAGTAGAATTACACAATGTGTTAGGTTGGAAGGGACCTTCAAAAGCCATCTAGTCCATGCCCCCGCCACCATAAGCAGGGATGTCTTCTCTAGATCTGGTTGCTCAGAGCCCCATCAAGCCTGATCTTGAATATCTCCAGGGATGGGGCTTCCACCACCTCTCTGGGCAACCTGTTCCAGTGATCTGCCACCCTCATGTTGAAAATCTTTTTCCTAAGATTTAATTTTCCTAAATCTAGCTTTTTCTAGTATAAAACCATTACCCCCTTTCCTGTTGCTACATGCCCTCGTGAACAGTTCTTCATCAGCTTTCTTATAGGCATCTTTAAGGTACTGGAAGGCTGCTTTAAGGTCCCCATGGAGCCTTCCCTTCTTCACACCGAAAAACCTCAACTCTCTCAGCCTGTCTTCATAGGGAAGGTGCTCTAGCCCTTTAACCACTTTTGTGGCCTTCCTCTGGACATGCTCTGACAGGTCCATGTCCTTCTTGTGTTGAGGGCTGCTATATTTAGACAGATGTACCCCATCTCCATCACCTGAACAAAGTTACTGTAAGGAATGAAGTTTCAGTCAGTTTGGGTGTTTTTTTGGTTAGATTTGGGGGGTAAACCAAAATAATCTCTTAACTGATACCCTTGCATCCGCTATTTTCCTTCTAATTGGTGTACCGTGTCTGATAGTCCTTAAATATGACAATGTTTTAAAGGACACAGGTAACTGAACCAGCATGTGAGATAGGTGGTGAGGTGCAGACGTGTGCTGCAACCCACCTTTTTGAGGTCTGCTTTGTTCACTATCCTGGCAACAGTTATTACATACAGCAGCACAAACAGACCTCAGATGAGTGACTAAGGTTACTAATACAGGATTGACCTCTGTCTGGGAGCCTTTAGCTATTAAGCATGATGGGTAGGTAGGATATGGTTTTCTGCCTAATGCATGGCAGGTATTTCGAGGGCATTGTCATAAAGCCTTAATCAGACTGATTTTGCAGTTATTGCAATAAACTGGTGAGTACCTTCAGTATCCAAATCACAGTCATAAGGATTTCAATTACCACCCCCTTCATTCCCCAGCAGAGAGCACATCACCACATCAGGAGGAACAGAAAGGATTAAAACAATTGAATTGTAATGAGCAACTGCCAAATGCACTGTAAATATCATGAGGAGGGAGGGGGAATAGAAAAATCAGTTGGCAGCCATTGTAGCATTGTCATTTTATGTCTACTGTGCACCAATGGTAGGAAAATGCCCTAAATTTTTACTAAAAAAAAAAAGAACTAGTTTATGGAAGAGTTAGACTGGATGAATGGCAGCTGTCAAGCAAAAGGAATAATTTCAGTTTTTAACGAGTTGCTTAGGAATAGGCAGGAACAGGCAGTGGCTGCTGTGGGCTTTACTGGAATAGACACACACAACAGTTTACTTATTTCAGGTTTTTATACTCATAGCTGTATGCCCATGTGCTAAACATAGAAGTATTTATAATAAATCATTTTAAGATACACCAACGCTTAAACTTCCATAGGAATCACAGCACATTCTTTCACTCCTAGGACATGGTGCAAAGGGCAGTGAAAGCTGTAGTTTGCCAATGTCTGTCGCACCCATTTTCAGTGCACTGGGGTGGTTTCACTTATATGCAGGAGCTGCTGTGGCACTGCAGTGTTCTTTATATTCAGTAGTCAAGGGGCAGTTTTAAAGCAGTTGTCTAGTTAAAATGTGGTAAGATTTAAATTTTACTTGCAAGAAGATTTATATGTGTAGGAGTCCTCACTGAATCGCAATTAACCAGGCACTCTGCATAAATTATGGTGGGACTAAGTAGGGCTGTATGGGCTTGTTATTCAAAACGAGTGGCAGAAACATATCTGTTCTACTGTGCAGTGTCATAACATGAACTGAGAAGCAAGAGCACTTTGTGAACAGGCCTATTTGCTGGTGGGAGGTCAGTCTTCTCTACACTGGTGGCTTGTTTCATCCAGGTTGCATCTGTGCTGCTAGGCAGTGTAAAGTCATTCAGTTAAAGTGCTGTAAATGGGCTTCTTGCTGTAGAAGCCTTCCCAAAAGTAGTGTGCATTTAGGAATGCTTCAAAATTTCATCTTTGTGACTCACTATAAGATAAAGGCAATGGATGATGGTAATGGTGATCTAAGACTGTGCCAGACTGAAACTATTTGGGGAAAATTCATTCTTGGACAAGATTTAAATATTGCTGGGTCATGTGTTTATTTCTTCTTTCATGGAAGAACTCAAAATACATGGGAAGTTCTAATAAATCCAGCTGACTATATATTGGTTCTGTGGGTAGAAGATAATTTTTCTGTCCAAACAGGTAGAGAGTAGTCTTTTGCCCTGCGTACAGAAAGGTGATAAGAGATGAGACATTCGGAGCAATACTACCCTTCCATTTGTAACCCTACCACAGTGCTTCCTAGACTTTAATCTTTTTAAGGTCTTACAGGAGGATATTAGGACTCATGTATGCTAGCTCAAGCCTAGAATGAAGAAAAATTTAACTCTGAAGACCACTTTATTTTAAAGTTCCATAGGGAGTCCTCCTCTCTTTGTAGAAGGAAAGAGTTTTGCACAGAGAAGGTTTTTGAATAAACAGACCATGGAGCCCCTCCACTTCCTCAGGTCACACTCTGTAACAAGATAAAACAAGATGATAAATGAAGCAGAACTTCCTTTATATATTAACAAAACAAAAGATGCCAGTGGATATGTTGGAACATGAATGCTTAAGGTTTGCAGAAGCAGTTCTGAAAAGTGGGTCGCTAAGGCTGTGCACATAGAGAAGAAAAGTTAGACAAGGAGCTGGGACCTGGGAGTTGTGAACTGACTGCAAACTGCAGTGGGAACAAACCACAGAAATTACACTGCATGCAACAAATTACATTGTATACATCCTTTGGAGCAAGAAAGAAATTGAGTAAAGCTGTTTCTAAGTGAAAGCTACTTTTGTGATCAACTAGTCTTACTGAGTGGTGTCTAGGTCTTCTACAGTGCCATTTCTCAAAGGCCAGAGACACAGCTCATTCACAGATGTTTTAATCAGTGCTCTTACCCTACACCATCTTATTCTATGTAAAAATTTGTGAAACAATACTGAATAATGGGCAATGAATTTTATGGAAGTTACCCACCAAAGTTAACGCTTTCTCTGTCATTAAAAGCCGAGAAAGCATAGTAATTACTTCAAGTGAGTATCTACTTGACAGCTAGAAATTCAGAGCTGAATTGTTTTATTAACCAGCAGGTATACACATATCTATCAGTTACCTGCTGGTTAATATAACAGTTCAGCACCATGAAGGGAGAGAAAATCACATTTCACAGAATGTTCAATTCTGAGCAGGCCAGTGTGTCCTGGTGATTCAAAGCAAAGCTGGCTTTTAAGAGACATGCCCGTGTCTTTCTGTAGAAGCACCATTTCTTCCAGCCATCCAGCAGGAAGCAGAAATACTTGATTATGTATTGCTTTACTCTTAATTTAGTCACTGCTCTTCACCTTACACAGAGTTAGTGTTTGGTATTAATGTTGTATAAGCTGTTTTACACCCTGTATTGTGGAATGGAGCTTGGTTACACAACTTGCAGCCACATTTCTGGTATCTGAACATGAACAGTGTTAACTTTGGCTCAGAATGGTTACTTGTTTTTCAAAAGAAAGTGTATGTTTTGCACTATTAATTTGCAAGGGCAGTTCTTCGAGAAAGTCAACCGAGTAGCTACTGAGTATCTCACTAGAAACAACTACATTCTTACTATGTTGCTGAATAAATGTTTGGCATCTCATTTGGGTACTGTGGTGATTTTAGCCATCAGATAAGCCCTAACATACTATCATTCCTTTGTATTAATGGGTTGTTTTTTCTGTAAGTTTTAATATTATTTGGTCTCTCATAAGTAAGTGATGTATCATATTAGACATGAAGGAATTTCTTCATTAGAGTGACGGTTAGAATTTTGATGATTTTTAAAATGTTTGCTAATCTTGTAAGGACCTAAGACTAGTCTTAATGAACTATGTATATGCAGACATAGGTAACTTCTCTATTGCTAGTGTTCAGAAGCTGAGCAGCTAGCTTACACGTCAGCCTAGACACTGTGTGGAAACTCAGCCACACTCTGACACAGTGCCTTAGGCGTCTCCTTATGGAAGACTCTTATAGGTCAGCCAGTGCACACACCAGAGGACTGGGCTTCTCATAAAATGAAGTACCTCAGTAGTTTTCAAGATCTGACTGTACATAGCCTAAGTACTTTGAGCTGAATTCTGTGCTGTACTTGCTTCAAGCACGAACTTGAACTAGAGACCTTCCTTGGCCTCTTCCAGCCCAAATGGATCTATAATAGCTTTGATATTCAATATCCACAACAAGCAAGTTGGAGATACAACTTCAGTTTGGCCTGTGGGAGATCAGTGCTGTGTCTTTTGCCTCACAGGAGGGTATATTGTATGTCAGGCTGTAGGCTCAAACCATTGGGGTCACACTTATGCTTCTTTAGGTCACTGAATTGCTGATCCAGGGATGAAGCATGGGTCAGTGTGCTTGCAGTAGGGACCACCTTACCTGCTAGAGAGGGCTCCAACATGACAGATCTCTCTTGCGTTTCTGTGAAGTGTTTCAAGGGATTTTGAATTCTTCGTTTTTATCAACCTGGATTGCTCTGTTTCTGGGTAAGGAAGAGGCAGAGGAGGGAGAGAATCAGTGAGCTGAACATAGTAAGGTCAAGGGACTACATACATATTTTTTCCTGGGGATCTCCACAGCAGTGACAGTGGTAGTTGTGTGGTGCCTGTAATTCTCAAGTGGCTTACTGCACCACATTGTGGACATTTCTGTGCTGAAATGTAGGCAGCAACAGTAAAAGTTACCTTTCAGCAGACATCAGCAATGCCTGTCCAGCTATCTCAGAGCAAACATTGACATGCAGGAGAGAGTCACAAACTGGGAAACATAAGTAAAAAAGGCATAACTTCCTGCCACCTGAGGTGAGGCACCTAAACCTTCCCCAACCTCACCATGGCCTACTTTGTGTCTTGGGAGGTTCCCTGCTCAAGGTCCTGGGCTGAGCAGGACCCAATTAGAGACAATTGTTTTGTGCACTGAACGAGAGGGAAGCCTGTGGACCTCACTTAGGAATTCAGTTCCAGGTTCAAGTACCAGAAATGTACCCACTGATGCAAAGACCGTTCTTGGAGCTTTACCCAAATCTATGTAGTCTTAGCTCTGGTTTTGTTCAGTTTATTTTGTAATACAGCTCCTTTGCTATGCAAACAGTGTCCTGCTAAGCAAGAACTACTGATATGATGGTAGAGGAAGATTTAGAAACAGAAGTCTCTGAGGGTGACAGTACTTTCAGTGACTGGTAAACCTGCAGGGGAAGAAACAGAATTGTTGATTTCTTATTAATTTCGAATACGATTGTTAAATCAGTCCTCAGATGGCTCTCAGTGGCATTTTCTGCTACACAGATGCTTGCATGTTAGTTCTGAGAAGGATATTTTAAGTTAATACTATTCAAGAAAAGAATAGGATGACATGTTTAAATCCAGAAGTTCTTGGCTCACTTGTGGGCTATTTTTTAACTGAGGATTTTCCAAATTCTGAAAAGAATTACCAGTATACATATCTATGAATAATTTCTCTACCTACAAAGTACAAGCAGAATTCTTTGTAAGATAGGAAAAATAGCTATGCTTGTATTGCATATATTGTTATAATTGATCTAATTTTATGATTTTATTTTATTGGTCTTTAAGTTGTCACTTGTAATTCACGAACTCAAAATTGCAAGTGAAAAGTTTTCAGTTATCTAAGATTACTGTATGCATACTCACTTTTTTAAAAATGGAATATTGTAGGTGTTAAGTAAAATGATTTATTCAAGGTACAATCATTTTGCCATAATAAGACACAGATTTTTTTCCATGTTATTTTACAATTTATATTCGTTGTCTGTAGTAGATGCATGCAAGGAATCCCTTTGTTTCTGCTACTGAAACACTTGACATAAAATATTCCTCTGTTAATAAGATTACAATCTATTATAATAGATAATAAACTGCAACAATACAGCTCATTTAGGGTTATTTTATAAACAACATTCTTAATTAAAATATATCATCATAGAAAACTGATTCTAAATGAGTCAGCTGCTCAAATTCTGTAAGGTATTTTATTTTTGAAGATGAATGTATGATTTTTTAAAATAAGTGTTCTATGCGACCTGTTTTGCAAGTTCAAAAATAAGGAAAATTGATGACTTAAAAGTGACAATAGAGCAGATCCACAATAATCCATATGTTTCTAATGCACACAAAAATTGTAGTGTCTCTCCTCTTCTCAGGAAAAATTTACAGCAGTTTGCTGTAGCCAGGCTTTCTAAGCCATTATTTTTTTACAATGTGTGTTGTATATAGTTAGTGCATTCTGAGATGTTATAATAAATAATTAACATTATGCTGCAGTTGTGAAGTGAGCAAAGTACATTTTGAAGTGATTTATTCCTCTGACTGCATGCTTTTAACTTACATATTAGTACTATCAAGCAGACAATTCTCTGCAACTGCAGAGGTCCACTTGACAGACAAAGGGATACCATTCCACAAGCACAGGATTGTCTTGCACCATGTATTGCCTTGCGCCAGTGCTCTCTGTGGCACTACAGTGCACTTGGTTGATGTGAGCTGCCATTCCCCACCCCACTAAAAGCTCTGCTAATGTACTGGTTTACTTTTTCTTCTACAATCATGATACACCGTTTTTACCACCACTGAAATAACTTTTGAGTAGCCACATGAAAGGATCTCTGCCCTTTCTGCTTGCTTCGCATACCTTCTTAGCTCTCAGGCATTCATGCCAAGCAGTACTTGAAGCAAAATACTGATTCCATTCATGTTACAACCACAGGGTTAGAAATTATTTCCTATGTGACTTAGCTGGAACTGTGCAGTAGCAGATAGTGCTTGGAAATGATCACACTTCTACTCAATTCATGATTTTTTAACATTGAGATTCATCAATATGCAACAGTTTTCGTTTGTGCAGTTTGTATCCCCTTTGGAGAAATAACGGCAATGAACATTTTGTTCCAGTGATGCAACATTGTCGTGGTTTCAGTGGAATAAGAATATTAGGAAGTTGCTACAGATGGGATTGAATCAGCAAAATGTCCCTTGATTGATCTTGTGGAAGGTGCTAGAGGAAGTGATCATTGCAGGCAGGATCAGGCCATTCCACAATGGTTAATGCAGGTGTACCTGAAGCCCATTGTAAAAGTCATAGAACAGGAAATCAGGATATTTTTCTCCAATCCTTGAAAAAGAACAATAGACTTTATAAACTACTATTTTTGTAAAGAATTGTTCATGAGCCATGATTTTTGCCTAGGGGATTTAATTCCTTCCCTGTGCTTTAGAGACAGGACTATTCACTGCTACAAGCTATTCTAGTGTTTTGGGGTTTTTTTTCTTCCATCTCTATAATAGCTTTGATACATAGTTTTTTGACATTTTAAAAGATGAAAGTGAAGGTCATGGTTTTCTTGAAGTCTTTGTTTCTGGCTTAGCCCAAAATTTACTTAAGTTATCATACTACTGTGTCACATTATCACATTGAAATGCTATTGCTGGAGAAAGAGTCTAAAGGCAAAAATAGTGAAAGACGTAAATTGGCTATGCCTTTCTCCTAAGACTGTATGTGTAAATTTTAAACAGAGATTTAGCTTCTATTCTTGCTTTAAGTAATTTTCAGTCAAAGATTAAAAAGAAATGAATTATACATTGAAATAACTGCATAGGAATGTTATGAAAAAAATTAGTTAATTTTGTCATCACAAAAACTTTTGCACTAGCAAGTAGCCTCCTTCTTCAAAATGAAAACCCCTACCCAAAAACAGAAGGGGTAGACACTGCTACACAGTGAAACCTTGCAACACCTAATCTTCGAACTGCAGCGGTTGAATTTTTACTCCCTTCTTGAGCAGGGGAAGGGGAAGAGGGACAGAAAAAAGGAAAATGTTAGTCTTCAGGTTTTTCCTGATAAAGCTTCACCCNTTTTTTTTTTTTTTTTTTTTTGTGTCTAAGAGATAAGACCTAGGAGAATGGGCTGTGGAGAAGTGGACTGGAGAAAAGAGGAGGGAAGAACATTTGGCCAGTGGAGGAAGGAATTTTCTCTTCTGCAATTTAATATCAGATGTGCAGTTCTTCCCAAAGCTACATCTGCTAAAACTTTCATAGATTCCGCTTCTGAAGTTTTAAATTTCTGCCTTATCAGAATTTTGAGGGGAAGTAGAGGACTTTTTTGGGGCAGTAGGAAGATTTCTCAGTCCATTTTCTGGTCTGTCCACATCTTAAATCATGAGCACCCTTAGATTAGACTCCATAAATGGCTGTGCAGGAGATTAAGATACTTGCTACGCAAGGCAAAATGACAAAGTATGATGGGTTTAGGGTGTCTTTAGCAAGTCCATAGTCCTTAAGGAACTCAAGATATGTTTGAAACTTAAAATGACATCTGGTTTCCACAGCTTGATGCCTGGCAAATCCCAGGGGTATGACACGGAATGGTGTGTTGGAAGCTTACTTTAAACTAGGAAATCCAGTTATGGGTGTGGTGGTAGATTATTTTAATGCAGAGGAAATGACAGGAATGATATTTCCATCTTTTAGTACTATATTAAGGTATATTTTTGCAATGTCACACTTGACTTAAATCTAATCACCTTATCTTTAGTTAAGATTAAGGAAGTGCTTAGATACTTTGGCATTACTGGTTTTAAAGGACATTTCATCAAATTAGATAAAATTAACCCATTAGAACTAAAATGGGCTTTATGGATTGGATTTGTTTGGGTTTTGACATTGATGTCTTTTTCCAAAACCATGGACAGCAGTGTGCATAGGTATTTCTCACATCCATATTTTAATTGGGGAATAGAGACTGAGATCCCATCCTGCCACGACTCTGCAGAAGTCTATCAACAACTGTTGAAGTGATGAATCACCGGTGAGTCATGTTGGCTATAAGGCAATTCAGAAAAAAATAGTATGTTTTTCTTATTAAAATAAAATGCCTAAATAAATAAAAATAAAATTCTGCTTCATTCTGAAGCGGAGTATTTTTGGGGTGGGATATGTATACGTGTGTGGTGCGTTGAATTTGCTTCTATGGTATCAGCACTTTCCATTTTATAGTGAAGGAGAATATTCTTACTTGCACATAATCACCAAATGGATGAAATACTCTTTTGATAAATCCCAGTAAAATTAGAACCTTCTAGATTTTCATCAGGATATGCAAGTACTCATTTCAAGCCTCACAACGTAGCACTGGGATGGACTTCTCTGTCCTGCTGCTTGCAATCAGAGGCAATTATGTTATTCTATCCTTTGTGTACACTTGTCAGAGCCCCAAGAGAAAAGCAGATAGAAGTGCTGGCACTCAGAATTTCACCATTTCCACATATGCAAACTCTTCTCATTTCTTGACTACTTGTTTCTGTGGTGAGTTTATATCCATTTTTTCTGTTTTCTCATTTTCACCGATAAATTTTTAACATGCATTTGTATCCCCATTTCATCATTTTTCACATCAAGAGGAATTGAGCTCTGAGGTCTCCTCTTGTCTTCTGTTAACCCATGTGTCTTTTCTAGCACCTGCCCTAATCAGAAGACAAAGTTCATCTTGGCATATGACTAGAACTGTCCAGAGTCTTGCAGATGAGCCTGTGTCAGGACCTTTTTGAAAGGATGACAGTCTCTATTGGAAATACTTTCTTGATGCATCCAGAATTTTGCTTCTTCACAGTGAATACATGTACATGGTTCATTTTTGTCCTGTGACAGAAAGACCTTTCTCCTTTTCCATTGGTTCTTACTAATAAGCACCTTGCTGATAAAAGAAACTATGGAATGGTTATTTTACTACTTACTGAACTCAGATTTTCTAGGTTTTGACCATTTACATGTAACTGAGGTAATGGAATATCTTTATAAAACACTACCTGTGTCTGGACATAGTTGTAGAGACCTATCAGGAAATGTAAGCTATTACTTAATTAGCAATGTAATTTCAGTGACTGTCACTGGTCAGTTTTGGTAGCAGACTTCTGAAAGCAGATAAATATCGCACTTTTTAACAGAAAGCTGGTGAAAGCAATGAAGTTTATCCATGGACCAGAACCTCATTAGAAACCATGCTAAAGAATTCCATTATAATTTTCTTAAATTTGAACAATATTTTAATAGGAATACTGAGTTCTTAGATTTTAGTAGCCATCATGTTTAAGCTTCATGAGTACTGAAGGGAGTAGATATGTTCAAGTGAGATAAGGACAATATACCTTGATTTGCAGTTTTTGCACCCCAGAAAGTGTTTAAGGGCAGATGGCATGCGCAGAATAGATTTTTTTCCCATTGTCTTTTCATAGGCTTTTGTTGCTGATATGTATTTCTTAACCAACAGGTACTTTGTGCAAGATTGAAAATTAGGCCCTACAAAATGCTTTTGTAGTCTTTGGAAATGGTTAAGAAGACCACCAAAGCTGAATTAATTTAACTCATTTGCTCCCTTTTTCCTTAAGTCACAAAACAATTGAAGTGAAAAATACTAATGCCTATGTCTTTTAAGGCAAAATTAAGTTTCTTTCTTTGACCTTTTAAAGTCTCATGAGGAATATCTGCACAGTTTTCATCAAAGATGAACAGACGGCAGTCAGTGTTGTCAGCCTGGCTGCCTTATCTGTGCAGTAAGAGTCATATTATGACACACACAGAGAAGAACATGGACTGATTTCCAGTGCCTTTTTAATATAAAGAACTCTTCAGTCAAATTATATTGCTAAATGCAGTATTTAAGCCTCAACATTCTTCGTACAATGTCCAACAAATCACAAGATGATAAAAGACAGTCGAAAAAGCTGAAAATCAGCCTGCCTTACATTGTTTCTGGAGAATGCAGAAAATGTGCACTCAAACAAAACAAGCCAAAGGAAAAATAAACAACTCACCATTCCACCGCAGTTGATGCAGTGAAAGACATTGCATCAATTAAAATTCCACCAAGTGAAGTGGAACTGGAGTCGAGGAGAAAAAAATGGACAGGAGGGCTATATAAAAATGAAAGGAAAATTATGAACAAATCTTTCTCTGTAGGTTTATAGAAAAAGAAAATTCATGGACTATGCACATTAAGGCTTCATTTTTCCTTTCATCATATTTTGACCCTCATTGAATTGAAATCAGTAAATAAAGACAAGAACCACTCAATTGGAAAACCCACCTATAAGTAAAGCTGTTTTCTGTGGAGCAAGAAACAGCTGTGACAATGCGTATGCATTTTAGTCATTGAAGTGTAAACAAAATACTGGTACAGCAACATCAGGTCTAGGAGAAAGATTGAGCTACAGCAAGAACAGGACACATTTTGAATGGAGATTGATAGAACCTGCTCTTTTAACAGTCTGGCCTCATGTACAACAACTAAGAAAATTTAAGCTATGTGTCAAGGTTAATGCAATATCAACATCCCTCGTATATCATAATAGCTGCAACCTCTGTGAAAAGAGAGATCCATAAAGGAACTGCTTACGTGCTGATAATACTATTGTTGTAATGACTAGAGGCACTTTAAGGAAGTGCATTTTTAGAACTCTGATGATGTCGCATAGTTTCAGTAATCACCACAGTGTGATCAGGGTAGTAGATAGTTTAACCAGGATATTCACAGTGACTTAATTTCCCTGATTATCAGTAACTGCAAAAGCATCAAAGACCAGGACTTCTAGAGGAATTGATATGTGACCTCTATTAAATCTGGGATTTGCAAAACTTAAAAAAAGCTACATTGCCTCTCTTAGTCTGTTGCATGTGAGGACTCTTTCTTGTAGTTTGTCCACAAGATTTAGTTTGAAATATATTCCTATTCCTTTCCAAGACTTCAGAAACATCACCTGCAAGTACACAGACAAGGGACATTATTCTGCTTTTCTGCAGGATTCTCTAAAGGGTACAGAGCAAATATCAACTCTAGGAGTGTCCCTGTTGCAATCAGTAGGCATTTTACTGTTGATTCTTGAGAAAACAAGTTCATGCCTTTATTTTGACTGTATGGGCTTGCTTATTTCTTGATAGATTTTGCCATTATCCAGTAACCATTTTCTGGCCAAGGACAGAACAATAAAGTGTAGGAGCCGGGGTCTCTCTTGTAAATGTAAGCATAAAGTCCTTAGCCTTAGTGACTGACAGAACCTTGATGACACATGTACCAATCTAGATCTGTGGAACAAGTGCACCAAAGAAGAGTTTTTAGGTGGACTTAATCCATATAATCAGCAGGCTTCCCTTTTGCTCTCCTCAGAAAGTTCCCACCTCCTTGCGATTTAACTGGGAAGTCTATTGGCTGTAACAGAAGAACCTTTGAAAATATGAAAGGACAGTTTTACCCATTTATTTCAACACTCTGCTGATAATTCTGCTTACATTCACTTGATCTTTGCTTAAAACAGGTTAATACGTCAGTACATGCTTATTTTTAGGCAGACTTTCAGTACAACATTGAAAGGATGTTTTGTAAATTTCATAAACTCAAAAGTAAGTATTTCTGTTATGTAGAATTCAGGGTTAGACTAAGACATATTTGGAATATCTTGTTTAAATTTGTATATGCATTTCAACAATGGAAATCATTGTGAGCATCAGCTAGAAGGAGTAGCTCTTCTAACATTTCTTTTCACCACCGACAAAAAACATTGCCCGAGATGATGGGATTTAGCTAGAAGCAGAAGAGAATAGAAATTTCGTATGAGAGCGAAATGGTGAAGGCACTGGATGATTGAACCACATTTTTAGCTCATACATGGAATTTTCCATGTGTGACTGGCAAAGCATTTCCCAAAAGTCTGTAATATTAATCTTGATATTGCAGATGGACAAACAGCACTACAGTACGTCAAAGGGGGAACCAAGAATACTTCTTAATCTTTTGACTGTTTGGTGTTAAGTAGTGTTTATTTGTTGGAATTTAAAACTCTGTAGTTTGTCCTAAATGCACAGTGATGGTGCCAGGCTCTCTAGAAAGCAGATAGATCATCATGGAAAAGATGAATTTACATTTTGGTGAGTTGCTCTCAAGCTTTTCATAATTTTTTGCATGTAATCAAAAATCCATAGTATTTACTGCAGACTTACTTCACAAAAGGTTTGTAAGAAGGCAAAGTGGATTCAAAGATATACTTAATCAGATTTTCAATTTCAGAACAGACCCTGCAGTTTTCAGCTTCTGGAGAAATGCAGTCATTCTGCATGGTTGCAGAGCCTGCATAGGGGTAAAGGAATATGCCATTTACAGGCATAAAATAGATTTGTTCTTAGCTTCAATTCGCATTACCTGTATTACTTCAATCCTAATGTTTTACTGTCTTTCGCTAGCTTTATCACAAGAAGCACTTGTGAGTGTCTCTATACACTTTCCTCCATCTCATAGGACTGCCAAGGTCATTCTATTCTTGCCTGTCTTAATAAACAATAAAGCTCTCAATAAAGCTGAGAGTCTCCTACTTTAGTTCTCCCAATCCTTCCACAACTAGAACCAGTGGCTTGAAAACATTTTTAAACTTGAAATTTATTGGCAAAAAAAGAAGAGCTTATATCAGCTATTGCCTTGCAGGAATGTAAACATTGCTGCACCTAGTAATGCCCATCATTGGATCAACAACATTTTTCCTTTCATATTTCAAAGAATTAAAGAAAGTTATATACAAATTCTATATAGATGTCTACTTAACTGCATCCAGACTGAAACATGGGAGCTTTCAAGTAGCTTGTTAGGATCATTCCCTGCCCTCAGCCATGTAGGAGACTCCCCTGCCTTTGGTCATTGAGGTTGGGAAGTGATAGGGATATGGGATTCAGCAGCACTAGCCAATGCCATGTGGCACCATCATTTAAACCAAGAATTCAGCAGCAATATAAAGAATATAATTCCATTTTCTGTCTGGAAATAGGAAAACATGACCTAAATCTAGCTCAAGAATTTGATACCTTCTTTGTCAGGACTCCTGTTTCTTTCTAGCTTCTCTTTATAGTGCATAACTGAGACTACTTACCTGTCCAAAATGGAGAAAAATGCTAAAAGTTTCACAGATTGTGTCAGATTGTCTAAACCTATTTGTACCCTGTGAAGCACTGCTGTGAACTGCTACTTGCTGTACTTCATGCATCTTCCATAAGCCTTTCTCTGGGCACTCCCCTTGGTGATCAATCTGAGACTCAGCCTTCACTCTGAAAGAGCTCTCACCAAAATACATAGATTGACAAGTAAAGTAAGCCCCCCTAAAAAACTGGTTAGTATGGCACAGTGTACTGAGCAAAATTCTGTAACTATCACATGGGAAATCTGAGGTGGGTGGAGTTTCTCCTGTGCCCAATTTTCTGACATCTAAGTAAACTTGGGAATTCACATTGTTTAATTAAAAATGTGGATGCATTGAGGGGAAGAGACCTTTCTAATTATGGAGCTAGGATTAGACTCCCTTATCTTCCAGCAGAGACAAAATCAAGATCTATAAGACTGTAAGAAATTAATACTCTCACACTTAGTTTTGGAATAGCTTTTCCTCTTAAGAAGGTATATGGAAGAGTTCTGAGGCTTTTCAGAGAAAAATGTCGGATTAGCTGGAGAGTTATACTACTGCAAGCACAAGTGTCCAGGGCTGTCTTAAGTGCTTGTTCTTACGGGAAAAATGCAAGACAGGTCTTGTTCACTCTCCTCTGCCAGGGAAACTTATGTTCCAGCTGTGTCCCAACAGCTCACAGGGAAGAATGAGATGTCACAAAGTTGTCTGATCAAATGCTAGATCCTGCTTATCCTCTCCATTTGCATAGGGGATGGCGCAGCTGATCTAAGCACCTCTGGGAAGAGTCATTGGATAGCCTAATGATCTTCTATTTAAATGCAATTTATGACAGCTACTATTTTTATTCCTTTTGAAGGAAACATATTTACACAAAACTATTTTACTTATTTATCTAACTTTTTGGACATGGCAAATTCCATATACAGATGGATGTGAAATTTCATCAGTATTTTTGTCTGTCCTTTGTGAGTCTGCAGGGACAGCTTGCAGACTTCTCCACTAACTCTGCTATTCCCCTTCAGTGTTTATCATCTGTGTGGGAGAAGCAGCAGGTCACTGTTTGCCCCAAATCCCAGGGTAATCCATAGGGGACTGCCCTCATTCTCACTTCAGAGGTTTATTGTCAACTGCCTAAGCAAAATTTCTGATGTTAGTCTAATCTGCTGATCTGTACAAGCATTCATTGCATTAAGATGTAGGACAGAGAAAACAATGAGAAATTCCCAGGAATGATGAGACTCCTGCCTTTGGTCACATATAGCTGTACTAGGGATGCTGTGAGAAGCAGTGCACAGGAAGGAAAGAAACCTCTCCAGTGACAGCATGGAAGTGTTTGGCCTCTGTTGAGACTTGGTTTAGCCTTTCTGGGATTTATATTAAAAGCCTTTTAATAATAAAACATTGGAAGAAACAGCTGCTTCTGGAAAAGAAAAGATTCTGGGCTAAGGTAAAATACATGCAGAGTACTTAAACCACTTGACAGATGTGCAAAAATGCAGGTGGAATACAGCAGCCATGTGGCAACATACTGCAACTCAAATTACTGTGTTGTTTTACAGTGAATTGTAGGTGTCTTCCAGTCAGAGATAATTCAGTAGTAAATAAAGTTATTTTCTTTGATGGACAGAGAGAACTATGGGCATTAAAATCAGTAGAAGTTTGTTTTTAATGTTTCAGGAGCAGGCCTAGTGATTTTCAATCTGCTTTTTTGAAAAACCCTTTTTAAAATAAATGCACAATCGTAGTTATTTACATGAGGCTTAGAATAAATGAAATTACTAACATTTCAGTGTTATAATCTTTCCTTCTGCAAGCCATCCAGCTGAGGCCTGGTGTTGGGATAAGGGTACTTGATTTTAGCTTACACTGTAAAAATATTTGTATTAATTTTGTGTTATTGAGACTAAACTTAAAGTACCTGTGTCTTAATGTAGTGGAGGAAAATGTAAAAATCCTATAATTTTATCCTTAACAAGTGCTTATAATGTATTCTCTAGAATTCCAAACTCAACATGCCCACTGATTCTGTACACTACTCAGTGGTTCAGATAGTGAGCACCATTTAGTGAGACTAAAAATTATAAATAAAGTGAAGGGAATATTTCTATTTCCTCTCAATTCATCCTCCAAATAAACTTTCTGAACCACTGTTTTTTTGTCATCCAAGACTTTCTCACATATATCTTCATTTGACATGGTGTGTGGTAATTAAGTATCACCTGGCTTGAAAAAAAAGGAAAGGGAAAAAATAATAAAATGAGCATTACTTAAGAAGATCAGATCTAGCCTGTTGTTGGACTCAGGAGGAAGATCTTCTTGCTGCAGGTTCTATTCATTGCTGCAGAGCCTGTGTCTAATATAATAGTTACATTTTTCCATGGAAACCAGATTCATCTTTTTATTTCCTATCACAATCAGTACAGTTTGGTTGACTTATCTGTAAAACCTTTTTAGTCTTCATTTTTGTATTATAATTGCACATAATCTTGGAAGTAAAACTTTTCCAGTGTTGGAGAAGGAAAAAAAGAAAATGTAAAGGGATTATTTTCAAATATGGGGACTTGGCAATGGGAAACAATACATTATCTTATTCTATATCATCAGTTTAACCACATTTACTGAAAGACAAAAGAATGACATTCCTGCAACTCTCAAATAGTACAGTTTTGGGAAGGAGACATATTTCTGCAACTAATATTGTATGAATGGTGGCTGCTCTTGTAGACTGTGATGAATGCATTACCATTTTTCTTGTCATTTGATGATAGCTATTTCAAGATACGTGTATGAAATCTCATGTCTGAGAATGCAATTTCAGATTATAAAACCAAGACTGTAAAACTATTTTCATTCTGATGGATGGAAGCTCTTTTTATAACACAGAATAAAATAGACTGCTGCTGAGTGTCGCAAATGTGCACCTATCACACGATTACTGCTTGTGATGTTAGCACATGATATTCAGGGAAAAAGAATTAATAAATATATTGTAAGATAGCGCTGTTTGGCCCTATTTCATGTACTGAAAGAGTAGCTCTAAGGCCTTTCACTGAGTTAAAAACCAAATTAGGATGCAAAATGGCAACCTGCGAAGAACATTAGTTAAAAAGTTCCATTTAATTTTGTTTTGTTAGGTCATGAACTTGCCTGTTCTGATCAGCACAGAAATTTGTCTGCAAGCAGATTCTGAATGAAAGTGAAAAGAATTAAAAGACACAAAAGCTTGTGGAGAACATTCAGCCATCAGTATGGAGCAGAGTAATAACAAGTAGTAGTTGGAGATGGCCTTGTCTGATAGATTTTGCATCAGGTGAGAAAGTGCAAACATGAAAATCTAAATAGGTTAGAGGACTAGTGTATTTATCCTTTGTCTTAAGGAATGAAAAATGTTTTTTTTCAGAGATCATGTATTCAAACAGTGAAAGCATAACACCGATATAAGATGTTGTCAAAGTGGAAGAAGTTTCTGGGACTTATATTCTTTTGTAACAGAAAGTAAACCATAAAAAAAATTATAGAGAATGATTTCTCCAGCCTTCTTTATATCACTAAGAAAGCTTCATGCTCAGCATTTAGATTAGAGACAGATCAAAATACAGATGCTTTATTTGGTTACCTTAATAGCTTAATAGGATTTATGGATTACTACTCTCACAAGCCTTTTTGAGCTTATAAAATCCTAATGTATTTGCTCTCAGAAATTATGAGCTCAGTCCCAAAAACTCTTACTAGCATGAGTCTCTCAGTGAGTTGCCTGATTTAGTGCCTTTAAAGGGTCTGCCCAATTGCAGTTCTCTGCTTGCAAATTACTTTAGAAATCAGGAAAATCCAAGAAAAAGACTCTATAAAACTTACAATGCTCCACCCTACCAAGTACCTTCCCAAGGATTTTTGGCCCATTTTCTTTCATGCTGGAGCTAATAAAAAAATCAAAGTGGTTGCATGTAGTAGAAGGTGGTCAAAACTGTATTTATTTTAAAAGTATGGTTTTGGGTGACATTGACAGTAAGAGAAAGTTCTCATCTAGTTCATGCACAGTGCAGGAGTTAGTTCTCCTGGAGGAGTGTCAGGCTACAAAGTTCAAATGCATTTGAATTCAGAAAACCAGGCAGGCATGAGTCTACTCAAAGATAAACATCCCCTAGTTTTCCATGGTGTTCCCAGTGATTTAAGTTACACTGCATCTATCCCCCTAAAACTGCTGGATGTCCATGCTTTAGGGATCACAAAGCCTTATTTATTTTTTTTTTTTTATTTTCCTTCTGCTTCTAACCTTTTCATATTGTACCACATCGTTGAGCATTACACTAACAGTAAGTTTGTCTTTATACTGTTAACCATGGTCCAGAATTGATGCTGATGTGAGTTTGTACAGGTATCATAGAATTACAGAATCAGAGACTAGTTTGGGTTGGAAGATACCCCAGAGATCATATAGTTCCTGCCTGCCTGCCATGGGCAGGGACACCCTTCACTAGACAAGGTTGCCCAGAGTCTCATCCAACTTGGCCTTAAATACTTCCAGGAATGGGGCTTCCACAGCCTCTCTGAGCATCTTGTTCCAGTGCTCACCACCTTCATAATAAAGAATTTCTTCTTAAAATATAATCTAAACCTACCTTCTTCAAGCCTGAAGCCATTGCCCCTTGCTACACTCCCTGAACACAGCTATGGAGTTACTTGAAAAGCTGTAGTGAAGGTTATGCTTACAAAAACTATGCACAACATGATGATTCCTCAGTGTCTAGGGCTCTCTAGTTGACAGGCTACATCATTTCTATAACACTGACAACTGTCATTTGGATATTTCTGTAGGCTTTATCTACAGATGTTTCTTGCCTTTAGTGGCATGGTTCAAGGGAAGAGATAATGTCCAACTATCGCTGTGAGCTTTCCTGGCTCAAGTAGCATAAATGTGTACATTTGGTGTGAGCAGGCAGCAGTCATAATTGAATCTCTCCATGACACTCAAAACTGAGCCTATTTCATTTGCAGCAGATGAATTCACTCCTATCAGCAGGTTTTTTTAATAGCTGTGTTGATCTCTTGCAAAGAAATGAGATTTGCACTGCATGGCATTTTCCACTCTGATATTAAAAGGTCTGTCAGATGTTTTGGCCCACAGCAATGGTCATAAGTAACTTTTAGTCATAAGGTCNCGGGGAGGGTGTGAAGTAAGAAAAAAAAAACCAAACGAGAGAGATAAACACAACTGATTCAGAAAATGTTGAGAAAATAAAAGAAAGGGAAAAAGACCCCAAATAACAAGCAAACAAAACAACATCCCAGAAACGAATGGCATTTCTGAGAATATGAGGTTCCAGGTATAGTTCCAGGCTGGAACCTTACCAGGGATCCTGAATCAAACCTTTTTTTGCAGGAGATTCTGAAACCTTGCTCATTAAGTGAGATGGAATTATTTCTGTTTAACATCCTAAAATTGTAATTATCTTTAAAGGATTTTTAAAAGGCATAGAAAAACTTCAATTTCTTTATTCATTTGCAAGACTGAGTCACCTACTACTTAAAGGTGAAGTTTCACCACTAAGAATGTAAGGAACATCAGATATCAAGAAGCTGGTATCTTCTACCTGTGATTTTTCAAGGAAATCTTAGTCTTGGTGCAGCCATTGCTAAAATGTTTTGCTGATTCCTCATGGAAAAATATGATATATAGTCTATTAAGAAGATTATTTTCTTCTCACTTATAAGTCTTGCATGTGACCACACCACTGCTCTCAGCCTTTTAATGCAGAAATGACGCTTGCTTTAACTTGTTTAATCCTAGTAAGTGGCTTATGACAGTCTACGTTTACAATATTCTCTGCACACAAATAAAGCAGCAAAAATCTAATTTCATAAATTAAACTAGTATTAATTTTCTTTATTTTCCTCCTGAAATCAGAGGAATTTGTAGGTGTTAGAACACATTTGTTTACATAAGTGATAAATCAGGCAAACTTAGAGCTGCAGGTGAAATACTTCTTGTCATCAGCAAAAAGCAATTTGTAGAATTTAGATCATAGAGACAGATTTCTCTTCAACTAGTGAAAAAAGGGAGAAGGTGAGTTAAGAAAAATTGATTATATTTTTTCAAAAGAAGTCAGGAACACATAGCACAATAAACTCTGAGCTCCTAGATGACAGAAAACAAACTGCAGAGATTATTCTAATTTTCCTTTCTGTATAGAAGTTCACATTACAAGAGATAAAATGCCCGAAATAATTAAACAAAATAGTGCTCCAGTTCCCAGTTGGAGGAATTACATGAAAATTGATAATGAAAGATATGCTGCAAAGATTATAAGTCCATTTCAGTTCAGTAGTAGGCAGGGTATTATTATAGGAAATTCGTAGTAGATTTTACAAAAGTAGAAACCCAATTGCCACATCAGACTTTCACAACTCTGTGTAACCCGAATTATTTTTGCAGAACTTGTGATGCAAATGGTTGGTGTTATTTACAGTTCTTTGTTATGATTTATTTCATTGTCTTTAGGTACAAGAAATGCAGTCTTTTTCTATTAGGTTTTTCACAGTACTTTCATTGGAGACATAGGAAATCTAGCTATTCTTTCGTTTGCTCCAAAAATGTCTCACAATTGCTATAATTTTTTAGAAAAAGTTTTAATCTTATATCTGAAGATTAATTTTCCAAGTCAGGTTGGAAAGATTTTGTCAACAGGTCTACATTTCTCTGGAAGCTGTCTGTACCATATTTCTTAGAGCTAAAGAACACAAATTCAGTCCATTTCTTCAACAAATCAGTTCAATCTGTCCCTGGGTGCATGCCTGCTTCTTGGGCAGAAAATAAAGGCTCAGTAAAACAGAATTTTCGGTTAAAAATCACTATAGGACCTTATATAATAAGCTGACGGGTAAGAGAAAAGCACCCCTGCTTCTGGGAGTAGAATACTGTCTTCATGCTCACACACATTTATATTTCATGCATTTTGACAGCAGTTTGATTTTTTTTGAGTTTTATATCTCTGTATTTATTTTCATGTAAGATATCTCATTATTCTCTGTGACCTAATCCAAAGGATGCACCTTCTGTATTAAAACAGTTGTAAATAACTCTTGTACAGTTGTGTCAACAAACATACTAATCACAGGAATGAATATATGCATTTTTTTTACGGCTGTGCAAAAACTTTGTACTGGCTTTTAGGTCCAAGGTTTTGGGTGACACGACCAGTCTGTGCCCATGAAATCTATACTTAGCTTTTTACTCTCTGTTTCCAGAAGATTGCTGTGCCCTGGTGATACTGCAGTAGATTCTGCTCATATAGCAAAATCAGCTATCACCGTGGTCCATGCTGCAGTCCTGGCTTCGCTCTTGTTTATTCCCAACCTAAACAAGCTTTTAACTAGAAATGAAGCTTGAAAGGTTTCGCATCCCGTTATAGTTCCTGCTTTCCCATCCTTTAATGAGCTCAGTGTGTCGTTTATGAAGTTGTCTTTACTTGCCTGTTGAGGTGGAATGCAATGGAGGCCAGGAGTGAAAACAATGAGGGGTGGGCAGTGTGGCTGAGCCAGAGTGTGTGCCTGTTGTGGTGTTGTGTGATGCTGCTCCGGGTGCTGCTCATGAGAGTGGCCAGCCAGTCCGTGAGTTGGGAGAAACAATGGAACAATTCACCGTAGTTTGCCACAGCATTAAGAAAGCAATTTTAAATCTTTTTTTTTTTTTTTTTTTAAGATTTATGTAGGTAAAACCACAGCTTAATAAGCAGGCAGTAGGATACAGAGATAATTTTTATTTAGTGGCATATAATAAGTAGTGGTTGAGGGATTGTAAACACCTGAGGGTTAAAAACATTTGTATTGCTAAGTTGGTTTTTTGTTTTCACTGTATATTGCTTTATATGTAACAAATTGTGAGACTGGCACCTTGCTTCAGTATGCTCTGGAATAAATATCACATCTCCTTCTGCATACTCGACCAGATCCTGCTCTCAATTCATTTAGTTTTTTATATACAATTAATTTGCAGTGCTGTGAAATCATACTTTGAGCAAGCTTTTTCTCTTTTTTTCATCTGTTTTCCATGTCAGTGTGTCCTGTACTTGTTATTTATTTATATTAAGACTGTGATTTTACCTTATCTTTTTAATTCTTTTCATGTAAGCTACTAAATCTCTGTGAACCAGAATGATAATGTTTCTGATAATTCGTGTTCAACTAGAATATAGAAAACATGAATGGTTTGAGACAAGATTTCTCTGATGGTATGTAAGGGAGTTCAGTCTGGAAATGGAATACATTTAAGAGGAAATGGACAGTTAACAGTCCTAATGATTCCTATCCATTCAGTAAGCATAGTTTTGAATTAAAAAGAGGAAAAAAATAAAAGATACCAAAAGTACTCTTCAGATATTGCCATAGACATCCACAGCAGGAGTGCAGGAATACTGTATTAAAAATGTATATGCATAGAGATATCTACAATAAAACTGCCAGTAAAACAAACATGAGTCACACACACTAAGGGAGTTTTAGTCTGTGATTCTTCTTGTTCAGGACACACTGTGTTTTACAAATGGGAAGATGGTATTTCAAGAATCAAATACGTTTGTTCTCTCTGACTCCCTTGGTCATTGTAAGCACAAAAGCTGGTTAACATAAAAGACCACGTATAGAACACCACATAAAAAAGTGTCTTAAATTCATAAAATTGTGATTGGAGCTTCACAAAGTCTCGCACCAGAGAACCATGTTTACTTACAATTTAGCTTGATAAGAGACAGCAGTTTTCCAAAGTTCAAGTGAATATTGTGAAGACAATCGTGTGCATTGTTTGCCGAGGTTTTTACATGCTTGCAGAATGATTACAGAGCTGTGTTGAAACAGCAATGTGTGGCAATGGGCATTTTCTATAGGACAAAAACACAAGTTTCTGGGTTACAGCTCAAGACTGCAAAGCACATAATGATTTCTGGCTTACCTTACAGTTTTATTTATATTACTAATCTAGTTGTATTAAAGGTTTATCCTAGGGAATTGGGTTGTTCCCTCTTGGAACAACTACATTTTTGTAGATCCAGCAGTGCGTACATTAACTGAAAACAGGTTTTTGCACTGGGATCTCATTAAAGCCAAAAAAATGCTGACCTAAAACATAGCTATGGAAACTGGAGTTTGGCTATTAAATAATCAGCAGATATTTATACTGATGTTTAGAAAGTATTCTTATTTATTTTAATGGAATTCACACCCTATATATTTCTTTATGAGCACCCAGCATTACGATGCAAGTCCAAGTCTTGTATCTGTTCTGTCATGGTGTCTTTACTTAATGCAAGGATGTAGTTTTTGTTAAAGTCTTCCCCTGTTCCTTCTATTTCTTGTACCTTTTACACTGAAGAAAGCCTAGTTGAACTGTGCAACATTGAAACCAGTGGGGTGTAACAGCCTCTCCTTGTTAAATGCAGATAGTTATGATCACACTTCTTAATGAAAGCAGACAGCTGAAACAGTAGGAGCATCCATCTCAACTAAAGAAGTGTGCCAGTCTTTGGAACAGAGGAGTTCATGGTGGACTGAGTTTCCATAGGCATTGTGTGAAATGCCTGCCAAAGAGACAAGAGAGAAAAGGCAGCAGGGAAGTTCAAGACATGAAAGAAGCACAGGTTCTGGGAGAGGAATCATGAGAGGAGAAGACAGAGGCAGACTGAGCATATGGGGATAAACTGTTGGCTGAAAGGAATGGCATATTCTCCTGCTTGTGATTCCTGCGGTGCTTAGAAAAAAAACCATCAAGCTTTAAGGGGTTTTTTTTGTTTGTTTATTTTGGGTTTATTTTTTTGGTAGTGGAATTAATTACAAAAAAGATAGGTGGGGTTACTGTGAGCTTCTCTTTCTAATAGAAACCTTGCAGATTCTAATTTGCTGGTGTCCAAAATAATATACCTCATCAAAACTCTCTGAGAAATCTCATTAATTATATCGAAACTTGCCTGGCAGCTTGGAGGTAAAAAAATGCTTTTGTCCTGGGCTCTAAATGAAAGAGAGAAGTGGAGAGCAGATAGAATCCTGAACTAGGGCTGCTAGCTCTTTAGGCTGCCCCCCTCACTGTTTCACCATGAACTCTTCCATGCTTTCTCATAGCTATGGTCTCCTTACTGTGCCCTTCCATGATTCAGGCTTCCCTAGCTCCAGACCATTTGTTTCCCCTAATGCATTATTCTCTTTGTTCAGAGTCAGAATTCTCCTCTGAGCTGTAGGTTTACCTTAAATTTTAGGGAGTTGTTCTGGGTGGACCAGGATTTGCAGAGGAGAGCAACAGAGACACTGCTTCTGTATTCTGTGTACAAATGGGTTGACTGCAGGCATCTGGTTCATAGCTGCAGAGACAAATCAACAGTATGAAAGGCTGTGTGAAATAGCAGGCTCATAAATGAAGCTGAGCACAAAGATTTTCTGTCATCCTTTGGTATGCCATGTAGGACATAATTCTCCAAAAAAAGTGTCCAAATGCTAACAGACAAAATGGGGGAGGTCTGATTTAAGTCTTAATGTTATGACTCTGAATTTAGAAACAGTGCCATTCAGGTTATTTTGCCTCAGTTTCACCTCTTGCCTCCAAATGAGTTCAAAGTAACTTGTGTGCATGCTGCAGACTCTACAGAATATATGCATTATGGCCTCCAGAATCCCAGCATAAAGGATGCTCTTGATTTCAGAGCCACAGAGCTTCTCTTTCTTCTTAATGCAAAGCAGAACATTGTAGAAAAATAGTTAAAAGGCATGAGGAATCAGAGTAAGACAGAAGCTGATACGGTCCTTTTCTTCTTCCCTTAATGTGTAGAAAACAATTTGGTTTGCTTTATGGTTGTAGATGAACTTCGGAAATTTAGAATTGCTTTTCTGTACACAGCTCTATCAGGCTCACTTGGAGTACAGTGATGGTATATTATCTTCAGGTCATTCTGTAAAATTTATTTTCTATTCCTTTTTAACAGTTTTCTCCCTACCATTTTGTACACCACTGCCAGGTACAAGACAAAACCTTAGATGGCATTTTCATGTTTCAGGTAATAAGGAAGACCTAGGAGGCAGTGGTGAAAATATCTGAAAATGGTTATCTGAAAGATGAATATGGAGGTAGATGGTATTCAGTGCCAGTTATAAAGACAGTTATGCGCATAAAACACCACCGAGTCAAATATGCAAAACTAATACTGATTTTTGTAATATTTTGTTTTGCCTCAGACTTAATGTTTAGTTTCCCATTTTAAAACTGAAAAAGTGTAATATTATGCAGTTAGTATGTGAATTAAAAAAATAAAACCAACATATTTTCATTTATTTTTCTTTTAAAATGTTGAAGAATCATTAAAAAATCCTATTGGATGGAAAAAGTACAAGTATTTTGTGTGCTTTGATTGTCATATAAACTTCTAAACCCATAGTCTCAGTTATGTTAGAGATATGAATGATCCAAAAATAAAATAAAATATTTTTTTTTTATGTTTGTTAGCTAACAAAATGTTGCAAGAGGTAGTCGCTTCTAACCTAATCATTCTATGATTCTATGATTCTATGATTCCTAGTTTAAAGATGGGTGGAGAAACCAACTGCTAGCTTTTTCTCATTAGGCTAGAATAAAACTGATACCCAGAGGCCTGTAGCCTAGATATGGCCATGTGCTCCCAGTGCATGAGGATTTGCACCTGTGAAACACCTCAAGGGGTGTTACTCTAAGAAGGTGGAGGGACCAGTAGGCCAGCTGAAGTGCCTGTACACTAATGCATGAAGTATGGGTAACAAACAGGAGGAGCTGGAAGCCATTGTGCAGCAGGAAAACTGTTATGCAGCTGTCATCATGGAAACATGGTGGGACAGTTCTCATGACTGGAGTGCTGCCATGGATGACTATAGACTACAGGGAGGAGGTAGCAAGGAGAGGTAGTAGATTGGCCCTGTAGATCAGGGAGTGTTAGAACATGACAAAGATGACAGCAGGATTGAGTGTTTTTTGGGTAACAAAGCAGATATGTTGGAAGTTTGTTGTAGACCTTCCAGTCAGGATGAAGAGACAGAAAAACATTCTATAAACAGTTAGGAGAAGTCTTGAAATCCCAAGCCTTTGTCCTCGTAGGGGACTTCAAGTTGGCAGATATTTGCAGGCAATAAAACATAGCAGAGATGGAACAGTCTGAGAGGTTCTTGAAGTGGGTTTGGGATAAATTCCTGACAGAGCTGGTGAGGGAGCTGACTAGGCAAGGAGACCAGCTGGACCTGTTGTTTGTAAACAGGTTGGTGGGGGATGTGATAGAGGTTGCCTTGGCACAGTGACCAATGAAAATGTTCATACATCACACAGATGTATGAAAGTCTGTGGGGCCAGTTGAGAGCCAACTGAGGTTACTAAGAGAGTTAGTTGGTGGAAGTACCCACCAGGTCACTTTCCATCATTTATGAGCAGTCCTGGCTGAACGGGGAGGTCCCAGTTGGCTGGAGATTATTGAATGTAATGCCCATCCACAACAAGGGCCAGAAGGAGGATCCAGTGAACTATAGGTCTGTCAGTCTGACCTCAGTGACTGGGAACATGGAGCAAATAATCCTGAGTTCCATTATGAAGCATGTGCAGGAAAAATAAGTGATCAGGCCCAGCCATTAGCGGTTCATGAAAGGCAGGCCCTGCTTGACCAACTTAGTCTCCTTCTATAACAAGATGACCCACTTAGTGGATGAGGGAAAAGCCGTAGATGTTGTATATCTGGATTTTAGCAAAGGTTTTGACATGGTTTCCCACAGCATTCTCCTAGACCAGCTGTCTGCTCTTGGCTTGGACAGGTGTATTCTTCACTGGGTAAAAAACTGTCTGGATAGCCAGACCAAGAGGCAGGTGGGTAGAGTTAAATCCATTTGGCAGCTAGGCACCAGTGGTGTTCCTCTGGGGCCAGTGCTCTTTAATATCTTTATTAATGGCCCGGATGAGGGGATTGAGTGCAGTCTCAGTGAGTTCTCAGATGATATTAAGATGGGTGGGAGTGTTGATCTGCTTGAGGGTAGGAAGGCCCTACAGAGGGATCTGGACAGGCTGGATTGATGGGCCAAANATTGTCCACCTGTATTCAGCACTGGTGAGGCCCCTCCTTAAGTACTGTGTTCAGTTTTGGGACTCTTGCTACAGAAAAGACATTGAGGTGCTGGAGTGTGTCCAGAAAAGGGTGATAAGGCTGGTGAGGGGACTGGAGAACAAATCTTACAAGTAGTGGCTGGGGGAACTGGGATTGTTTAGTGTGGAGAAAGGCATATTGAGAGGAGACATTTCTCTCTACATATACCTGAAATAAGGTTGTGGAGAGGTGAGGGCTGACCTTTCATCCCTAGTGAAAAGTGATATGACAAGAGGAAGTGAGGTTTTCTGAGAGGGGGAGTGGATATTAGGAAAAAACTTCTTCATAGAGACAGTTGTTAGGCATTGCAGTGAGCTGCTCAGGGATGTGGTGGATGCTCCATCACTGGAGGTACTTTAAAGATGGTTAGATGTGGTGCTGAGTGACGGTTTACAGGTTAGGGTGATTGTTGGACTTGATGATCTGAATGGTCTCTTCCAACCAAGAAAATTCTGTGATTCTATGATTTTATTTTTTCTTTTTTACATTTTGAAGAACTTGTTTTGGTGATGCTTTCCTTTCTCTTTGCTCCCTCTTTTTGTGAGGGAGACCACTTCCAATGTTATTGCTGATTTGTAGAAGAGGTAGTCCCTCAGGATAGACTCAGCATGCTAAAACTCTGCTGCTGTCTCATTTAAGGCCAACATGCTACTTTATATTTTCTGTTCCTTTCTGACACTGTGGGAAATAACCATTAGCAATGCTCAGCTGGCTTTCTCAATATCATTCATTATTTTTATGCCCCTCTTGCATTTGATTACATTCCTTTTGTGGTCACTATCCTTAGAGGTAGATCTGGCATGATTTTCTGCCAGCTGGCCAGCTGACAATAAAGTCGGCAGAGATCCTGGTGACAAAAAGTCACCTGAAGGGAAAAGGCTGCTGTGAGTAAGGCACAGAAGCGTGCAGAGCTTTGTGGAAAGGGAATGTGACCAGGGCAGCTGAGGATTTGCTGTATTCAAGTATTTCCTTCCTGCAGGCTTTGCAGACTGGTTTTTGTCTGCAGCTGGAGCTGCTCATGTCCTTCAGAATCTCCGGGGTGTTGGAGGCAGAAGAAGAGTGGTGAAACTGGTCTTTTCACCCTTGTGATGATCCTCTGTGATGTACAGACAGTTTATTGCAATGAGATTTGTTTGGTAGCTGCAAATCGGCACAGCATCAGCAAGTACTAAGATTTGTCTTTTTGGTGAATTATTAAGACTGCTATTAAGGCAAACTCTAAAACCTAAAAAATATGTAGCAGATCCTTTGTGTATTTAGGTAAGCAGAAGTCCAAAGAAATGTTTTCTTTGCTGACTTCTTACTGAGCCGTTCATGTTTGATTGGCTTGTGAGAAAAGAAGAGCAGCATCTCTGGTCTCCTGTCAGTAGTCTCTCTGGTATAGCTGCAGTTCAGCTGAAAAAATTCCTGGTACCCAGAACAGAATTTCCAGGTTGTTTCATGAGTGATTTTAATTCAGACTTTTTTTATATATTAAGAACCGAATCTTGGAATATTTGCAAATGCTTTCCCATTTAATATTGCATTTTAAGTATCATTTTAAACACTTTAAATCCAGTTATATTAAAGCTAGCCACATAAGTCCACACTGAAGTACTTAAACTGTCACTTGTGAACAAATATTTTTGCATAAATGTGTATCTAGTAACCACTGTTGAGTACCTACTTTTAGGTTTTGTTTTAAAGATTCTTTTGTTCTCCTGAAAATTATGTTGACATACAGAGCTGTGGTGCTAATTTATATAATTTAAAAACAGCAAAAGGTGATTTCATTGCCAAGTCTGGAAATGAAGATGAGAGAACAACTTAAAATTGCATAATTACTTCTGACACTAAGGTGATTAAAAGCTCATCAAGTCTTTAAGCCTTAGCTATTACATTGCCATCCTAAGCCAAAGATACCTGACTTTAAGCAAGTTCAGAGAAGGTAAGAGACATGGGGCAGACTGACTTTCTTACACACGTTGAATAACTAAATATTGTATGATTGTTTCTATAAGCAGATCGGGAAGAGTTCTATTTCATATAATCATATGCATAAAAATCTGGAAATAAATCAGTTGACCTAACATTAGCATGTCATTTAGCAACTGATAATTTAAACCATCCACTTGTCAGTGCTCGAATCAACTAAGATGCATCTATTCTGAACAGTTATGAGCATTCACTATGTGTATGAACATTGGGTAATTGCACAAACAGATTGGCATAAAAGCAGCAATAGATCTGAATGAATGAAGTTATTCTGCTTTGCCCAATGCTACAATATTTACACTAGGAGCCTGTAAACAAGCAGTTGTAAATGCAGCCAGGTATTCCAATTTGATGGTCCAGGTCAATGCCTTTGAAAGTTCAAGCTTAATTTAAAAAAATCTTCATTTTGATTAGTAAAGTGATCTACAATCTCAATTAAATTTTGGATATTGTTATTGTGAATCATTGTTTATTTTCTGCAACAATGGAGAGGTCTGCATCTTTAGGCAGAAACCTGTGTTTTACTTTTTTATACCAAAGAGATGAAAAAAAGGAAAAATATAGGGAAAGTGAAAGGGAATTTTAGTTTATTCTGCCACAGTGTGCTTATTAAATCTTTTCATCCTCTGTTTTAAATAAGATCCCAGATTTTCTACTGTCTTACTTCACAGTCTAGATTCAGCTTATGATCTACTAAGCAGTAATGCGTAACTTGAAGTACTTACCATCGGTTTACTATAGCTTACATACAGAAATACTCCCTTACAGCAACTTACAGCCTTTCTACATAATGAGTCTAGAGAGTGGGGTGATGAATCATGGGAATATTATGTATTGAAAAGACCTCTAAGATCATCAAGTCCAACTGTCTACCCAGCACCACCATGTCCACTAAACCATGTCCCAAAATGCCATGGGTACACATTTTTTAACATCACAAGGGATGGTGACTCCCCCACTTTCCCAGGTAGACTGTTCCAATGATTGACCATTCTTGCAGTAAATCTTTTTTTTCATAATATCCAATCTGAACCTCCCCTGATGCATCTTGAGGTCATTTTCTCAAGAGATCACCTGGCTACAACTTCCTTTTAGGTATTTTGCAGTATCAGAGAGCAATAAGGTCTCCTCTCAGCCTCCTCTTCTCCAGACTAAAAAGCCCCAGCTCCCTCAGCCACTCCTCACAGGACTTGTTCTCCAGAACCTTCACCAACTTTGTTTTCCTTCTCTGGACATGCTTCAGCAAATCAATGTCCTTCATGTAGTGAAGGGCCCAAAGCTGAACAGAGTACTTGAGATGTGGCCTCACCAGTGCCAAGTACAGGGTCACAATCACTTCTCTACTCCTGCTGGCCACACTTGTTCAGATACAAACCAGGATGTTGTTGGCCTTTTTGACCACACACTGCCAGTTCATGTCAATCAGCACCCCATGGTCTTTTTCTGCCTGTCAGCTTTCCACCAGCTCTTCCCCAAGACTGGAGCAATTAATGGGGTTATAATGACCCAAGTACAGGACCTGGCACTTCCCTTTGTTAAACCTCCTACAATTTACTTTGGCTCATTGATCCAGCCTCTCCAGATCCCTTTGCAGAGCTTTCCTGCCCTCGAACAGATCAACATACCTAGCTAATTTGGTTAAACTTACTGAGTTTACTCAATCCTCTCATCCAGACCATTGATAACTATCACTCTCAGTTACAAAGTTGAACTTGCCCCCTTGCAGGATCTGACAGAGCTTCCATAGGCCGTGGTGGTAATTGTCAACCTTTATTTCCATTGATGTATTGAAGAATTATAGTTTAAGTATATTGAGACCTCTAGTACTTGCACTTTTCAGCTTCATGCCAACCTTATAAAGTATACTCACCAAGTAGACAAGTATTATAATATGGGAATGTTTCAGGATATTCACAGAAAGCAGGTCTAAGGGATTCTAATTTGATAAAACTCAAAAGATGTATGAACATCTTTGTTCAAAGATGTATGATCATCAAGATAAAACAATACCTTGTTTTGTTGTTCTTTCTTCACTGAGCTTATTAGGCTTAATTCTGAATTCTGTCTGTCTGAGTTTGTTGATTTGGATTTTACTCATGCATTTACCTTACTTACATAATTTCTAATAAGTATGGAACAGTTCCATTCCAAGTACATTACTAGCACTCCTTAAGATGCTGATTTTTAGAAATTATCTAGACCTTCTTAAATTAACTAGATTGACTTTAGTGACTACCTTTTGAAATGTATCTCATTTTCCTGCAGTTCATCCCAATAGTCAGCAGACCTTTAGCTTAAGTGTCTTGCAAAGATTAGAGAGCCCTGTGCACCAAGAAAGCTATCACCTGTAATTTACTTCAGGACTGACAAGCAGTTACTCGCTGATAGGTATAAAATTGCAGAGTCCAGATGCCAATTTTGAAAACAGGCATAAGAGAGAATAGCAGAAGTCTTTCCCTACAAATCTGGAGACAATTTAGCAAAACACAATCTGGGTGCATACTCTGCAGTATGAGACACGATACTGCATTCAGTAGCACTCTGCCAGCCACCAGACATGAATTTCCATTATTCCCGTAAAAGCAGATTAAAACCCAAAAAGTAGGTCTTTTTATTTACTATAGGTTGAAAAATAATTAGCAATAAGGAGAGAGATGTGAACCCACACTACAGAAAGGGTGTTGCAATGCAATTAATATAATTATGTTTTTACCTGCTGTTGTTTGACAACCTGCTTCTCTCACTTTAGGAGAAGGGTGTGGGAAGTCCTGATGACCACTGGTGATCAGATCATCAGGCTAGATCATCAGGCTGTTAAACCTCTAAGATAGAAATTTCAACTAGAAAAGCAATGTCTAGAGATACAGGCAGTCAGCTCTCTCATTTTGGTTTTGGAACAAACAAGTTAATCGATGATTCAAGATAGTAGCCAACTTATATTAACAAGGATATTCTGTATTAAATACCTAGAACTTATAGATTCTGCTCTCTGTTTGACTGTCATGATGCCCTTTAAAAGAAAGCATGAGGAGATGCACTGCGTAGTTAGTAAGGCACCATTTCTTGCATGAATTACTTCAGGAGCCTGATTCTCAAGAACACGCATTCCCAAACAAGGAAAGGAAGATGTTAGGCTTAATCACCAGTGGACTTACGTCACTGAAAAAAAAGATATGTTTGAAAAGGATACCGTAAGCCATATTTGTTCCTAGCAAGTAGACTTTTTTTTTTTTTTTGACTCTTCCTGAAATAAAAAGTTTTAAGACTTTTAGTACAGATAGAGCAAACTCCTATGTACTGCCATGGCATACAGGAGAACCATGAAATATCTTGCTGAATTCTCTAAAAAAAAAAAAAGTAGTCTCATTGTAAATGTTTTTGTAATTCTGACAAAACATAATAAGGGATTGTACCCTGCATACCTTTCAATAATAAAGTATAGTAGAATGCATTGCTTTAATTTTTGCAGAACTGTAATAAATCAGGGTTTTAAAGAAATTGCAAGATGTAATTACAGAATATATTTTTTTACCAGAAATTACTTCAGAAATATATGCAATGCACAAATGACACAGAATTTATCTTTCTGATCCTGAGGGAACAAATATGCAGAGGTTACCATGATTTAAGGTCAAATATATTTACAGAAAATGGGTTTTCTTTAGAGAAATCACTACTATGTCCAAAATTATAGTATTCACTCTCAGTGCAAAGAAATACAACTTTCTTAACCTTGGACCAATATGTAAGTGTTGTTGTAAATTAAAAGGTTGTAAGTGGGTGAATACTAAATGTTTCTACAGGGGAAAAATGATAGACTAGAATACTTTGCCATGCAGTGTGTAATATCCAAATAACATAGCAATAAACATGCAAATCAAAAAGTCACTGTACACAATAGGAAAATAGTTTAATTTGCCATCTTAATGGAGACAAAATGTCATCAAATACATGATGTAAACTGTAACACCACAACTCAATTTTTCATAGTTTCAAATACATTTAAAAAATGTTATTACTGTTAATCCAGGGGATAATCCAGGCATTATAAGTGTTAGTATGACCTAAAAGTAAAACCATTGTTTACATTCCTGTTTTTAAAACTGTGGAGGCATTTCTACCTTAAAATTCTGTTTATATTCCAGTCTTGTACAGTTCTTGTAGGATGTAACTTGACTGGCAAGTTAAGCTCAGAATCAATTGTGTTCCTAATCATGTGTGAAAAAAACCAATTTTAAAAATTCTTTCACAGGTTTATATCCCATTCTGTTCTGATGAAGAATTAAATTATTTCAGATGTGTTTTTCACTTTTATTTCCTTAACATATATGCAAAATGTATTTCATTATTCTTTATAACATAATTATCTTTTACAAATTAAATTATGTGTTACACTATCATCTAGTTGGCTTTATACATTCATGCAGTTTCATTCCATTCCCTTTCAAGTAAATTAACAGTGTTTCCTTCAACATTTATTAGTTTTTTAGGAATACCCTGGATTAAACCTAGAGCATGCCCAGTACTCTAGAGGCATGTTGAATACTCCCAACTTCTGTTGTATGTAAAATTGCATTCTTTGGTCTTTTCTTAGGTAGAACACAACAAATTACTGAGATTCATACCAATTACATATTCTCAAATGTTTCTGTATTAAAAGTAAGAAACAGAATTTACTGAAATCATAATTTCTTTAACTTTCCTTAAGGTTCCAATCCTGAACACTCATCCACATCTCACAAACTTTCCTTCTATAACTAAACAGACATTTTTTTTCGACTTCACTGTCGAAAAAAAAATTTACTTATTTCTTTGGAGACAAGAAGAACTTTTCCTGGCTTGTCTTTTTTGCTTTTTAAAAAATTTTGCTAAAAGATGTATTTTCCCTTCCGTGAAGGCCCCTCAAAGTATGCTCAAATAAATAACAGATTTGAAAGTGTGTTTATTTGTATCTGAAAGAGCATTTGAATGTGTAATATAGATATCTAATTATGTGTACATGTATACACACTTTATAAACATTTTACAAGATGATTCCACTATTTAATGACATTTTAGAATGCAGATTTTGTTGGGGTTTTTTTTTGTTTTTTTTTCATTTCCTTTTCTTTCCACTCTGGTAAAAGTTTTTCCTGTGATCGTTGATTTAATGGAAGCATAAGACTTTTTTCCTAACCATTTCTCACATGAGGGCAGTCTAATTTCAGAACCACCTAGTTCTTATTTGAGAACAAAGATCTTTTCTTTGCCTCAATATCTCTTCTTAAAGTTGATATTCACAGTTGTCAGGTGGATGTATACCTTTTTCACAAAGAGTTCAGTTCCAGTTATTCTTTCACTTTTTGTGGAACAGAAAGGATCTCCTCTGGTATCAGTGCTTGCTCATAACTGCTTGCCTTCCAGTTAACCTTCAAGGTTCTTTAGAACAGTTGTGACATGATTTGTTTTCTGTGTAATGTAACAAACAGGAGCCTTGAGATGGAGGAAATTATTACTGTTCCTGCTTGTGGGTAAGGGGTTATGATCAAGCAAGAATGAATGTGAGGCAGCTGGAGATCACACCGTGTCCTATTTTAATTTGTACTTGATAACTGGAGTTTCGTATTTCGTGTATTTTGGTGTTAACTTTCCTTCCTCAGGTTAAGTGAAATGAGTAGAAAAACAACACGACTTTAATCACAAAACTTTCAAGATGTCATGGAAACATATTCCATGATAAAGTTCAGGGTTCCGGTTAAACATAAGTGTTAATTCTATTAAAGAGACAAGCAAAACTCAGGACTACAAATCAGTTATAAAATTTTTCGTTTGCTTGTTTTCAGTATGAAGAAACACTTCAGGAGGCAACTCCTTCAGAATTATCTCCTGGTGATTTGCTCTGCTGCACTCCTAGGAATAGGACATAGATATCACAAATCATCTCCAGGATACATCACTTACTTGAAAGCATTAATTGCCTTTAAAATCCATCCAGAGTCTCATTTTCTCTCATGGCAGAACAGTATGAGTCATGCTGCTTGCCCTTAACTAGAGCTGCCATTTTGAGCTAATTGGACATTTTCTGGGATTGATTAAACTGAAACACCTTTATTTAACTTCCTTCCCTAGTCCCTTTCTGCAAAATACCAAGGTAACGCTACTCTTTTTTGGCCTTTCATTGTACAGTTGGTCAATCTTGAGATTCTTACAGGTATTAGTTTTTCAGTCCTCACTTTCTCAAATTGGTGATGTACAGGGAGTTTGCCTCCCTGTGTAATTTGTGAACATCATGACCTTCAGCCCAACTGCTATGTGCCAGGCCTTCAAAAGACAACAGTGACTGTCCAAGAAACTGAAAAGAATAAAAGACTCCTGCAATGTTGCAGTGTGAATTTATTCATTTACTTGATCACTAGGATGCTTTAATTGAAGTGTTTCAAGAAACTACAGCAGCAGCATTCATAGGATCAGACATCTGTGGTGTTTTGATGCCTTTCCATTTTATGTGTGCTCCATCTGACACTTCTTTTTGTTCTTTTTCCTATTCATGCAGTCACCTAATGCTGGAGACAAGGATGACCAAACACTTACGGTAGGCAGCAATTAGTATGTGTCTGGGCATTTATTTCTCAGAAGGGTGGTGAGACAAGTCTTACTTTGGTTTGACATGCATCAGCATTTTTCTAAATTACTAGGATCTTTTTCCCCCTCCTACACTGGTATAGAATTTCGATAATTTATTTCCAGAGATAAAGCAGTGAATTAATTTTCCTGTTCATTTTCTATATTTTTTTCATTTAGTATTTGTATGGCACCAAAGATTAATCCATTTACTGTGTATTATTGCAAAATACTGTTTTCTTCAGTGTTGTTTTTTGTCTATAATTGGATTTCAGGGTCTTATTAGTCATCAGTCTGTTGGCTGTGATTATCCTTTTTATCAAAACAAGCAGAAAGCCATCCATAAAGCAGTCTTACTCTATGGGTTATATTAAATGCATCAATTATTGTACTAGACTATGGCATGGGGAAAAGAATCTAAGAACATGTTTTAAATTTTGTTAAAAGCATATAAAGATGCTTGAACATTAGGTCCAATGCTATAGATGTCTGCACTGCCTTACCACAACTGCAATTTGGTTTTGCAATCATTGCTTAATGGATTGAACCAAAGCGATAAATATGTTTCACTCCAACTGAGCTTTAGGATTTCCCCATTAAAAATGGTACTTTCTGCCTTTTTTCTCTGTAATTTTGATAATACACATATTTGCAGTGCACAGGGGTAATACTGTTAGAACTTACTTCAGGGATTTCAACCACAAGGCAATACAAAGCAACAAATTATGAGGTTTTTATTTTCTTAATGTTCTTAGAGTTTTCACAGGGAAGGACTCATTTTTCCCTGCTCTTTTCCAGAGGCTTGGGAGACTAATGACTAATCTGACAATCCATTCCCTCCAAAGGGAATTATCTATACATATGACAGTGTTTAATACAGTGTATAATTTAATTTAATAGGTGATGGTTGAATTTTTTTCACCATGTGGTAAGGTGTGAGATTAATTCAGAGTATTTCAGACCTGTTTCTACACTAAAAAATCCCCCAGAATTCTTTCCCTTATATTTCCACCTAGACCAAGCCACGGCTCCAGCGAGGAGGAAGCTCTGCATCTCTACACAACAGTTTAATGAGAAACAGCATCTTCCAGCTCATGATTCACACTCTTGATCCGCTTGCTGAAGGTAGTAAAATTTTTGTTTTGTTCTGTGTTGCAAAAGTGAACAAATAATCCATGAAACAATTTTGGGATGGGTTTTTTGCATTTCTTTCGATTTCACCTGTTTTTTTCTTAAAATGTGTCTGAATTTCCCGAGAGTTATGCACTCTTATGGCATGGTATACTTACTCTCAACAAGACCTGCAGATTAGAAATTGTGTGGATTGCTTTTCTAACTAAAAGTGATCTCTTGATTGATGTGTATTGTAACTTATATTTGGCTTCATCTCTGGCTTCAGCAACAATTTAAAATTTATGAAAACTCCATCCCTTTATACTTTTTAGAGGCTTTTGTTTTCTATGATTTTTAATGACTTTTGTTTTATTACATCAGAAAAGTAGAAGCCAAAAATGGTGTGTAATTTGTCGTATAGAATGTAGAAAAGAGTGAGACTCTGCTGTTTTGGCTTTGGATGATTTAATGCTGATATTAGAGCATCTCTCTGTGATACATGCATATTAACAGTTTGCTTGCTTTATCTAAGTATTGTGCAATTTTTTTTTCTTTGAGAAATTAGCAGGAAGACCATGATTTCTTTCGTCTAAGCAGTTGGTAGAAAAATCATAATCACTTTGCAATTCTGTGGTTATTTGAATCTCAGGTTCTGATAGATTTAAAAAAAAAAAAAAATCTAAGCCAGGTGTTTATTTGGTGAATGTGTGTTTATAGGACTTGCTGTAGTAATAAATGTCTCGAGAAATAGCACTTGTGAAGTAAATGTGAGGAACTAAGGAGACCCAAAACATTACTGACAATGAGACATCCCAAACTTCAGTGATCAAAAACTACATGTAGCACATCCTTTAGTTCCTCTATACTTGTCATTGCAATATTTTGTGCAGCTTTTTTAATTGCTCTGTATCTCTTGGACAAAGCAAATCTGCTTTTCCATTTTTCTATTCAAAAGCTGAAGCTGACACTCATTTTGTCAGCACAAGGGCAGCTTTAGCCCTTGAAATTTCCACACCATTTCTACTTTGATCATGATTAACATTGTTTCTCTCATTGGTGCACTATCCACTGACAAAGTCTTTTGCCTGTTAGATTGACATCATCAGCAGAATGTGTCCAGTCTATTCTCATTCAGTGCTCTGAAAGGACATAAGAAATTTATTGCAGTTATACATTTGGCTTCCCTTATTTGCATCACTGCAGCAGGTGAGAAGCTTTGTAACTGCTGCATCCAGTAAGTTTCTTCTTTACCCACCTGTTAGCCAAGATTTTCACTCTGCTAGATGACAGAAAGACTTCCAATCTCAATTTTTCACTTTTAATGAAAAAAATATAATTCTTCTCTGCAATCCTTTGCACACCTGTTTTCGCTTAAAGCTGCCCCTAGGCTGAAGGTGAATCTGTGGTGTCTTAAAAAGTGCTAACACAAAGAAAAATATCAGTCGTCTAAAGCAGAATCATTTTGTGTGGAAAAGTTCTGTAAGATTATTGAATCCAATGGTAAACCTAACAGTGCCAAGTCCACTGATAAACCATGTCCCTAAGCACCACATCTGCTTGCTTTTAAATACTTCCAGGAGTGGTGACTCAACCGTGTCCCCAGGCAGCCTGTTCCAGTGCTTGACAAACCTTTTGATGAAGAAGGCTTTCCTAATATCCAATCTAATATTCATCAAATATTTTTAAAAGTAATAAAAAATAGGAAAAGGTAAGGAAAACATTATCAGGGACAACAACTTTATGACAGATTGAAGATCAGGGGAAAGCTGGGAATGTTTACTGGAGTTCAGTTTGGACTTAACAAAGATTCAGAAATTAGACCTGCTCTCAGGTATTTTTCCATAGCTCTAGTATTTTTTCACTTGTTTCACAGATATAGCTTGTTCAGTGTTCAGACCTTTTCTCATTACTTTTCCACTGTAGTAAGCTTGCACCATGCAGTGTGATTCAGAGGCTTCCCCCTTCATGCCAGTGCAGTAAAAAAAGGGTTTTGAGATCTGAAATGCATCTTGGGAGACAGAAAAGCCCAGCAGTTTTGAAAATTAGATATTATAATTAACTTAACGGGTAACTCAGCGCAGTTCTTCACTATGTTAGCAATATTTGAAATCAATTGGATTGATGGAGATGGTTGCAATGAGTAAATATTATTTAAATTATTCCTTTTTTTTTCTTCTGCATTTCTTTGCTCATAGTACTTCATTGTTTGTATACTGTTTTTCTTTTCTCTCCAAACTGTTACTTTTGTCCTCCAGATGGAATAAAAAGGCCTCTTGGCCTTTAATAAGTGCAAGGCAACAGCCACGTGTATCTTTCATTAAAACTGACATGCTGAGTTAGAAATTTCAAAAGGAGAAAAACCCCTACCTACTACTGCAGTAAATAATGTACTTTAATGGACAACTTTCAGGAAGAAATAACTAAGAAGACACTGAAAAATTGCCTATGCATTTGTGGACATCTACGTTGGTGTTAATTTCAAAGGAGACAATATTTAAAATTTCCACTGACTTCACAAAATTCAAATTTTAAGTAGAACATGAAAATACTGCTACAGAAGTGTAATTCAATGGATATTTTTATATGTGGCACTCTGGTTTAATTTTTTTACAGATATGCCCAGATGTATAGAAGAAATGTGAAAAAATCCACCCACTTTTCTGTCACACATTGTGATTGTTAACCTTTTCTGAGGCACTACCTCATTTGCAGGCAAACTTGGCTTTCAAGATCTTTTGCACCGCAAGCAGTTTAGAAGGCAGATACGAGGAGTATTGCATATCTCCACTGAACACACTCATCATTTCCTGAGATTTTAAGCCTTTAAGTGTCCACAGTAATTATTCTGCATTTAAATAATTCTGCAAACCTCCATAAAATAAAAGGTATTTTAGTTTGATGTAGATACTGTAGATGGCCAAGGTGGGTATCACTAGTTGACAAATTGGGATGGCATTGTATTTTAATCTTGTGTTCAGCTATAAAAATATGTGTGATAACAGATACAGGTACCTGCTGTATACAGTATTGATGATCTTTTTGTCTCTCTGTGAATTTTACCTATCAAACTCTCACCACATACTTTTGTTTTAATCTTCCTGTATATAATGAGCATTGAAGAATAAACTGGCACATCATGTTTACTTAAACAGGCCTTTTACTGTGATAGCTACGTAATTTTTTTAAGCTGATAGCATTTCATTGTTAACCATTTTAAAAAGCAGTAGCATTTTTCAGATGTGCAGTCCTTTGCTCTATAAACCCATCATTTTGGTGTGTGTAGAAATGTAAAGGATCAGTCTGTGCCTTCTCAGGCTGATATTGCTTTCCCCACTTTGCATGCTTTTTCTTACTACAAAAATCCCCCCAAGCATAATGAAGAAAAAAATGAGTGATTTGTGTAAGCAAAGGAAATTTTCTCTGTTGCACTCGTGTAATGAAAGATGATGGGCCTGGTGCATGACCTGTGAGGTCAAAGGATTTCTTCAAAACATTTAATGCAGTCATGGATCAGACTCAAAAGAATAGCAGAAACAGGTTGTGAGCACTTTTCTGTCTTGTTTTAGTCAGCTTAGATCCCCTCTGTATTTGTGCCAGATGATGACTTAGATCAATAGGTCAAAAACATTGCATCTTTAGCTGTATTTTGTGGATTTGCAGCAAAAGAGTGATTTATGAAAATATTAAAAGAATGCCATTCTCAAAGGAAAAATGGAAAATGTACTCTGGAAGCCCTGCAATTGGCATACTCCTGTCTGACTCCCTCACTCATTTCCTCTTTCCCCATTATGCCACCATTTGCTTCTTTTACCTTTCCTCATACTGCCTCTCACTCATAGAATCATAGA
>VXBZ01003655.1:473867-507005 GCA_013399135.1 Heliornis fulica | reverse complement strand
AAAACCAAAACAACCACCAAAACAAAGGAACCACAGCATGTGTGATCATTAAGGAAAAGAATTCAACTTAATTATTGAAACTGACCATCTGAGGCCCTGAAACATGAGATTCTTTTGCAATTTTGTCAATGCCCTAATCAGGAAATTCAAGGAATTCTAGTGCATGGAGGACAATACAGGCAATTTTCTTCTTCCCATGACCCAAGGAAGAAAGAACAGAAAGTTTCCAAAACTCACAAATCTTTTAGTTTGGTGCCATCTCCATATTTATCCTACTCAAACCAGAGAACTTTATTTACCAATTCCAGACCTCACTTTGAAGTCAACTGCTTTAAGGTGGATAATTCTCTCCCTGTCCCCATGGTAATTGCTGTCACTGCTTAGAAGCTGCATCTGTTTTAAAAACTGCACTTATTTAACTTCACTGTCTCACCGTTTCTTTCATTTTATGCAGACTGAAAAGCCTCTTCCTAGTTTGCTTCTCTTCCATGTGTAAGTACTTTTCAAAGCACAGAGATCAAGTAATCTCCCAACCTTCTATTAAAATGTGATTTTAAAATATATTTTCCCTGCCTCCTAGATAATTTTTTAGCTTACCTGGAAATTAGTTCTCTGTGCCTGAAGTCAACATGCAAGGTATATTTTACAAATGGTATGTACAGTCATGACCTACCTATTCTGCTACCCTTTTCTATACCAAAGGGTCATGGAAATATTTTTGACATTAGAGAGTTTATCTTCTGCTAGTAGTAAAAGTTGATATCGAGTTTTCTTCAGATCTTTGCTTTCAAAGACTAAATTTCCTTCCTGCTGATACCATCTTTATCACTGAAGCTCTGGCACCTCAGAATGTATAAAACCAGACAATTTAGCAAGGTAATTTTGATCACTTTACGTAATATCTTGCCTTCCTCTTTATAAAAAAAAAATCAGTCTTTGAAATATGCCGTCTCAGCCAGAAAACTCTTAAATCATCATTTTATTCCCCAGCTAAAATACAGCCTGTTTAAAAACATATGCTGCATGTACCTATGGCAAAAGTTTTGAAGAAATCCAAATGCAGTACCAGCATATTAACACAGTTCTTGGTGTGACTAGAGAAACTAGTTCACTTCAGGTTCTGATTTGGAAGTGCTTTGGGATCAGTGATTTGAAAATGTTTATTTTTAACATACTTTCCATCACAGCCTCCCTTGTCAAAATTGGCAAATTCTGTCCTCATCAGACGTAGTCAATGGGTCTTCCTACATCCTTCTAAATATGGAGCACTATCTGTCAAACCTTTATGCTTAGTTTAGCCACCATTTGCAGGGTTTTTTCATCAACATTTAGCTATAACCCTCTACCCAACTGCAACATTTCGATCACTTAGCACCTTAACCGTATTCACTACTGACACTTGTTGGCTCTATTAGCTTCCCTCATCAGCCATTGGCATGTCTGAAATTGTAACTTACAGCATTTGCCATTTCTTTATCTTTGTTTCATGCTTTTATTGTGTTATTATTAATAATTTTTTGTTGTTATTGCTTTCATATAAGTTCTTAACCGTTACTCAGCATGCAGTTCTTAATGTTTTCAAATTGTGTTTTTGGAGGCCATTAACAACTACTACATTTTATTTGAACTTTTATGCTTTAAATTGATGTTCCAAATCAGGTATGTTTATCTTAGGCTTTAGAACAATTTTTTTTCTGTCTTTCTTTAAACTCTGTAAAAGTCTTGAAAAATAGGCAAATAATTTTGTTCAAAGTTGCTTTGTAAAGTAGTGCAAGCTCAAGAATGACCATTAGTATCCAAGCAACAGAAAATTTTTAGGTTGATGTTTTACTCTCATTACATGTCTTAACCTGAGATTCAACACTGAAGGAGGGATTCAGTTCCAAATCAAAACACCTTAATCTGGATAGCTATGTTTGAGTTGTTTAAATTCTTGCCATAGCTGAGATACAAGCAAAGCAGTTAAGAGAGCAAGGAGAGCTATTCATCTAACCTAGGGAGGGATTCAGCTGTTGAGATATGATTTTAGATAACCCTGTCCAGTCTTCCCTTGCACAACTGGTCCAGAAAGCAATTATTTTTCTATCCGCCATGCATCATATATCACGAATGTCAGCCCTGTGAAAACATGGGAGATATTGAGGGGCATTTCAAACATTACCTACACTTAAACAACTGAATCCTGTTCCCAAATAGCTGCTCAGCTGAATAGCTCCCTATAGACTCCATGCCTTCAAGGTCTAGGGTTATCTAAAGGGTATATGGGCATTTCTATGGTACTGGCAGTCAGGACACAACCTCTGGGAGACATCTGTCCTTCTGAACCAGCAACTGAAGGGACAAGCCTCTCAAATTGCAGTGAAAAGCCTGTAGAGGAGCAGCTAAATTAAACCTTTGATCTCCATTGACCACAGGGAACAGAGAAAAGGATACTTACTCCATGTATGGTCATCTAAAGATAGACATCTAAGTTTAGATGAGTTATTTGCAAACTGAATCTCACCATTAGTGACCCTATAATTAGGACAGTATTTTCTGTATTTTTTATTATGTTTAAAAGTACTAAGAAAGTTTCAGGCTGGCTGGTTAAGATATCATGCTACATTTCCTCATTATAAACCTGATAAACCTCTTTTAATAATCCCTGAATGATACAAAGAGATATTTAAGCAATAGTTAGTAGCTTTCTTTGGTGAAAAATCACAGATATCCTAGCTACCATTTAACTGTTAGACCTCTTAATCATAAGCTCCAGAAACTCATAAGTTTCTCTCTGTGTGGAACTAATCTTCTATTTCCCAGACTACTCTAACAAACATGTCCAACCAGGTGACTAGTGTGGAACTATTTAATTTTTGTACTAGAATTGACTCTCATACACCTATTAATTGCAATTTTATTTGAATGCCAACCCATCTTCCATACAGTCTGAAGTTATTAAAATTAAATGCTGTTTCAACTGCTGAAATGAATCTTTCAAGTAAAATATCTGCTTAAAGAGCAGATACTTCCCCTCATACTGTGTCAGTAATTAAGAGGTAGGTGTTTGCCTTGTGAGTCTTTTCTCTGTGAAATGAACAGTCTTACACAGTACACAGTCTTTTTTCCTGTTTCTGCATTAAAGTTTCCTTTGATCAGTGACAATTACTATTTACCATTTTTTTGGCTATTGTAAGCACTTTTGGGTTCTTTTCTGCATGCAAGATCAAAGATGAAAAACTATCTGAAAGAGGCTGGTAGAAGCAGACTTCATCTATTTATTTTTTTGAATATTTTCATATTGGAAAAGTTACACTAGAATTGCTTATATGAAGTAAACTCTGTGAGAACAAGGATCTGATCCGCAGAGGTACCTAACTCACTGATACCAGTACAGGTGCTTAAAAACGATTTAAGCATATCAGTCCTTCACCATTTATTTTTTTGCATTCACTAAATAATTAGAGGGAAAAATCACTCTCCCCTCTTTACACTTCCCTTGAGCATGGCAACTGTTAGGAAAGCATTTGTATGGAAGAATAGGTCAGAAGGTTTTCATTACAGTTTACATATTTTGCAACATCAGTTGTAAAGAAGGCTAGAGGGAAACAACAGATGCTCATGACATCATGGGAATGGAAAAGCAGGAGCTAGTACTCTAAAAACCTCCTCATATGTAGCATCTATGATTCTATGATTCTGTGATCTTGAGTTGAGGAAAGAGAGTCCTAAGGGACCCACTGTTTTCTTCAAGCATCATCAAACATCTTTCCAGCATCCCTCTGCTCTACTTTCATGCATCATATAGCTTAGCACAGAATGTTTCACATAGGTTAATTTAAGTGAAGAATACAAGCTTTCTTGTGGTCATAAATAAAACCAGCAAAACAAATACATAGATAGAGAGCTAGACAGGTAAGTATGCACAGAACACAGTTCTGCTCAGTGCCTGTGACTGATAACCATCTGAAACAGGACACTGGAATCCAGGGAACTCATTATTCCCCCATGCAAGCCTTGTGGCTTGCAAGTCACACTAACTCACAAGACCTCAGCTTCAGAACAGAGTCTGGAGGGCACAGATTCCTCTTCAACATAGCTTATATATGTCACTGTGCAAAGAAAAAAATAAATCTCCATTTCTTGGAGACATATCATGCTTACTTAAATATTTCTTACATGTTTCTAAGGTTGTCTCCTTGGAAACTGGATTTTCAGTTTGTCTGTTATCCCTTTCGTCCAAGCTCAGGTACAAGAAATCATTAGCAAGTTGAGATTCTGGTAGCTCTGACAGCTTCACTTCATTAGTATGCTAACAAGTGTGAAGTAGAAAATGTATATAATTTTCTGCTTGTTCTCCTATTTGTCCTGCTAGAGCAATGAGTTGATGAAAGTAACAGTACTAGCCTTTGAATTCATTACCACTCACATACAAGGATAGACATACGCATATAAATACAAGCTTCAAAAGGCTGGTCTTACATGTCAGATGAGGCAGAATAAAGCAATGAGGAATCCTTCCAACTGCTAAATCTCATATTAATTTAGCAATGAATTGAAAGTTTCAGGAAGTTTTGCATTTCCTTATGATACCTGCATGATCATCAACACAATAGCATGCACTAAAGGAAGCTTTGCATACTAGACATTTTGTGTTCAGGCTAGTAGAAAGGATACCAAAAGAACTTTTTTTATAACGCTCTAATTGTTACCATCCATGAATGGATCAGAAGAACAAATCAATGGGAAAAATCCCATCACATAATCCCGGTTTGTGTTCTTGCTGAGTTTTTTACCAGCATGTTTTCTCCACATGTTCTAAAATTTATAGAAAACAATTACACGATAATAACAGAAACATTATTTTTGTTATGTCCAGTTTCATCCTGAAAATAAAGAGTGGAACATATACTGTTGGATTCTATTTCTTATCCTAAACTAGTCATTCATTCTTTCTGGATTAATGATAAACACTTTACCCTCTTTAGTACAGAAATTGGAGAGTACTGAATTTAAAAGTCTTTCTGTAAAAGTGATGTTGCACTTAACATTATTAATGTTCTGAGTGTTTATGAACTTAGTTTATGATGTTTTATTTGTTACCAATTAGAAGACAATATTTTAAACTTTTATATCATTCATTCCATTTTCATGGCAATAAAGTGTAATTACCCTGGGCACTAGACCATAATGCTTTTAAATAGCGTGCATGAATATTGCTATAAATACCTCTAGGACTTAGCAATGTTCCCATAAATATATTTGGAGATGTGTATGCTAATGTTTTAAATTGGTGCTTCATTATAATCAGGCTGCCTGTCTACTGCAATACCCAATCACTAAAAGGAAAGAGAAGAAAAAAAAACCTGACCCTTAATTTGGATTGTTTTGAAGACAAGGTGCCCCCCCAAATCAGCTGCAATTAAATGGAAAGGAAATGGTAAAACTTGATAGAGGTTTTAGCATTTTAAAGCTGGCTGAGTGTGGTGATCTGGAAGACAAAAGGCCTGTTTATTTCTGATGATGACACAGAAAAAAGAGATCCCATTGCTCTGTGTCCCATGATGGACACAGCCATATTTGAGGGGGAAGCCCTATGTGGGCCACTTCAGCTTAACATCCCAAATGAATACCTTGGAATTGAAGATGAAATCAAGGTTTTTAGAAGCCATGTTGGATGTTCTGTTTTAGCAGGTGGTGTAGGAGTTTTTTCTTGCAAGGGGACAGAGAAAAGATAATGATATAGGTTGTGTTACATTCGCTGTTGTTGCTATTGCTGGGCAGAAAATGGATTGAGGACAGCCCTGAGGAGAAGGACGGGGAGGTGCTGATTGATGACAGGCTCAACATGAGCCATCAATGGGCATTAGCAGCTCAGAAGGCCAACCAAGAACATTGTGGCCAGTGGGTCAAAGAAGGTGATTCTGCCCCTCTAGTCTGCTCTTATGAAATCCCACCTGGAGTACTGCATTCAGCTCTGGAGTGCCCAGTACAGGAAAGACATGGAGTTGTTGGAGCAAGTCCACAGGAGGGCCATGGAGATGATCGGGGGCTGGAGCAACTCTCCCATGAAGACAGGCTGAGAGAGTTGGGGTTGTACAACCTGGAGAAGAAAAGGCTCTTAGGAGACCTAATTATGGCTTATCAATACCTAAAGGGTTCCTGCAGGAAAGTGGGAGAGGTACTGTCTGTCGGGTAGTGTATTGACAGGAAAAGGGTAATGCCTTCAAGCTGAGTAGGTTTAAGATAGGCATTAGGAAGAAAGTGTACTCTGAGGCTGGTGAGGCACTGGCACAAGTTGCTCAGAGAGGTTGTGGAAGCCCCATCCCTGGAAGTGTTCAAGCCCTTTGAATGATATTGTGCAAGATGTAAAGAAGAATATGGTCTATTGAGTGGCTCAAATTCAAGTATGTCATATCAGTTAATATTTTATTAAATACAGTTCCAGGGGATTTGAAAAGAGACAGATCTGAAAAGTGATAAAATATTTACTCTGCTTTCTTATGAAATGCTTGAAAAAGCTCATCCATGTGCATTTTTAAGTAATACAACAATGTTCAAGAATTGCTTGTCATATAATTCACATCCCTTAGCCTCAACAATTTGCCCTCTTTTTCCCACTTTATACAGCTTCCAAAAGCACAATCAGCTTTACGGCAAAAGTGATGTTATTCTCATATAAATAAAAAAAAGTTATTGACACTTACTTGAAATTTTTGATCTTTATAGTCCAACATTTGAAATAGCTGAAGGTTTAAAAGCCAAGTATGATAATGGTAGAGAAACATTTAAAGTACCATGCTAATTGCTCAGTAACTTCACCACTATTCTAAGTCATACTCTAATATCAACTAAAGATCATCAATGATAGTACTAATGTCATCAGCAGCATAGAAGTAAATTTTTCCTAAATTAATAATGAAAGAGATGGTATTTAGTGTTTTCCAGTAAAATCCCAAGATGCTGAGAGCCTAATACAGCATGAGATTTCAGATTTTCTTATTTTTAGCTCTGAGAGAAATAAGGAAACTTCATAACATGAACTCTACAGAATTAATTACAATAAGATCAGTGACACCTCTGCCATTCCACCTCTATAATTATTATTTAATCAGCTGAATTTTAATCTAGTCTCTGGAGGTCTAACTTGTGTTTTTTTAATGCTGGCCAATGCAGAATTACATTTTATACTTTCATTATTGCAAGCCTTTTCTCACAGAAAATATTCCATTCCAAAAAATAATAAAGGTGGTGGTGTGGTACTGACTTAGCAAGAGAATGCTCTTTTGTTTTTTGGGAAGTGAAAAGAATGATGCATCTGAAGGGTGTAGCCATTACTTCAGGACAAACAGTAGAACCGATGAAACTGATTTATAGCCCCTGGCTTGTGATGATATCCTCAGGTGGGCAATGTACCCCTTTTTCTTAAACTGTGCTTGGTTAGAGGAGGAATTTACACTGAAAACTGGTGGAGTCATGAATATACAGAATCACAGAATCAGAATCGCAGAACACTAAGGTTTTGAAGGGACCTTGAAAGTTCATCCAGTCCAACCTCCCCCTGCCAGAGCAGGATTATCTAGAGTAGGTCACACAAGAATGTGTCCAGATGGGTTTTGAATGTCTTCAGAGAAGGAGACTCCACAACATGCCCAAAACCACGAAACCACATTACCACATGTAACATGAGACTTCATCCATTTCCTCTGTCTTCAATTTCTCTGACACCTGAGGCCACAAAGGTGAATGGATGCTTAAAAATGAAGTGTTCTCTTGTAGAGCAAGGTTGAAGACTAACAAGAATCAGCATGGCATTTGCTTGGAGGAAGAAACACCTCAAAGATGTTTCCAGAAAATCAGTGCCTTGAAGACCCCAGTAAAAATTAGTTATTCCTTCTGTCATTGCTCTAAATTTGCTTTTAACAAGGTCTCACTTCAATATTAACTGAACTGTGCCCCCCACAGAAGCCTAGAAACTTCTAAAACTCCATTTATTTTGAGAGACTACCTTTCTCTGCCCTCCCTGTGTGCTTTATCCTGTAGTTATTTTTCTGAGAAATATCTACAAAAAGATAAAAGAGAAACAAACTCCAATGCTGGTTTGAAAGAGAGGCAGAGTGTATAAAAGCAAGAAATAAACAGCTCTATCAAGGATAATAAGCTTGATTCTTCACTAGCTAGCATGTTGATAAGTTATTTACAGCTAGACATGCAGGTATAAAGTGCTACAAAATCAAAATTATAATATCTATATGCAATTTGAATTCACTTTGTAAATGACTCCATAAAATGCTCAACAATGGACAATCAAGCAAACTATCAGTCTCCACTGTTGTCATCACAGTATCTCAGAGATTCATTACTCTGGAAAATATCTAGTACTTTTTCATAACTGGAAACCACTGAAAAGCAAGCAAATACCAAATCAACAAAACAAGAAGCTGTATATTAAAAAATTATCTGGAGAGCAAAAGTCAAATCTCACTATATTCAAATAACTATGTGAATAAGAAAATTGATATTATTACAGGTATCCAAAAGAGCATTAGAACTGATTGCATTCAAGTTTTTTTATTCCTACAGGATTCGTATGCACTTTTTCTATTACGATTTATAATGCTCATCAGTAATATTTATTTTATCTACCTGAACATATTTCTAATCTATGTAAATGTGGTTACTTTTCAAAATTGTATAAGCATGTAATTTCATAGTTCAAAGTTCCAGGAGAGTAAACAGAATGTACATGCATGTTGTATTTTTAATCCTAAAACAAACCCTTTTTTTTTTAGAGTAGTAATATGTGGTTTATTTTGTTTGATTGGCTGATTGGTTGGTTGGTTGTGGGTTTTTTTTAACAACAGATCTTGTACAACTTTGCAGAATCAGAGCTCAAATCCATATTGCAAACAGTCTCCATTCAAATGGACATCAGAATTTCTGAAAACATTTCTGATAAACATCCAGAAATCAATTATTATTGCCATCTTATATGTTAAATTTTATATACTAGAGACAGGGATTTAAAGTTGTGATTCCTTCTTGGATCTCTTCTGACAGAGTTCAAAGAGTTTGTGCCCTCAGCTCTCTACAGTTCCACAAATGACCTTTATTGTAAAACCCTACTCATTTTGTACAAATGTTTCCAGTTTTCATTCACCAACTGAACCCTTTTAGTTTTATGCTAAAGAGCTCTGCATATCCTTATGTGATCCCATTTCTTCTGGGTTTTATAGGGAAATGCTTGACAAAACATCTTAGAATATAGAAAAAAAAACCCCAAACAAAAGAAACATGAAATATTATTTTGTCTGTTTATTTCTGCAGTACTTTCTTGTCTGCAGTCTACATTCAATCAGCTAATATATTTATAAGTTTATTTACTTTATAAGTTGAATACAGCTAACTCAGATTGTCTCAATTTAAGAAAGGGGAAACAACTGAAGTCTGGCTTATTTGGCTTCTGTTTATTTCATAGCAGTGCAGACACTGAACTAATTTCTGCTCTGGTTTTAGAAGGTGGAAAAGACAAATTAATCCAAATTCCTAATAAAGAACCAAGAGATCCATTTCCAAGAGATCACACAAGAGAGCTCATGGAACCTATAAGTCTCTGTGGCTTTGATGCTGCTTCAGCCCTTCAGACAAGAGATAGAAGGCTATGCAAAGAGATACAGTCAAACATCCCAAAGGATGTGAAATAACCATTCTGTCATATTCAGTCTCAGCTGCAAGGAGAAATTCTCTCAATATTGACTCTCAAAATTGTAGCTAGCTCATATTTTCTTGCCACACTCTTGAGGTAAACAGGAGAGAGAATTGACCAATATTTTATATATCTGTTTATTTTGTTCGGTAGTGGGGCTGGGGCAGTGGGGGGATACAGGGGTGGCCTGTGTGAGAAGCTGCCAGAAACTTCCCCCATGTCCAAGAGAGCCAATACCAGCTAGCTCTGAGGTGGACCTATCAGCAACAGTGACTCAGGGAGATCAATTAAGAGCAGGCAGAGGGGAACCAACCTAAACTGCATCCAGAGCGAGATATGCCACATTTAGCTGACTGTCACAAGAAATAGCAGGGGTTTTATATTTGAAGCTACCATTCTGACAGAAGATGGGGAGTTCTAGGAAAAACCAGACTACATGCTATAATGCAATTTATCTCAGTTCACAAACTTTTTGGGATCAGGCATACTGTGATTCTGTATGATTCTCTCCTTTGTTTTTTGTAAAAATTTGTCACTCAGTCTCTCAGATACTCAGTGTGCTCTTCTCTGGTCTGCTTAGGTTGCTAAACTCCCATTTACAGATTTACAAAGTCTAAATATTTCAGACTGCTTTTTCTCAATGAAACTTAATCATATTGCAAAATCTTGTATCCTACCTTCTAACACAGGGTTTTTTGTACTGCTGAATTTCTTCCCAGGGCACAGCCATATAAGTTTAGGACTGTACACTCCATCACCCCGTCAGTCCTTGTGTTCTGCAAATGGAATTACCTCCACATGGTGGGGTGTGGACTTTATTCCACTCCAGTTCCTTGCAGCTGACTCCCATCATTATTTTACCTCAGCTGGTACCCACAGTACATATACATGAAGGTTTTTTGTTGAGGTTTTTTACTTCATTTTTCAGGTAGCTCTAACCTGGATCCAGGGACTTTCTGGTCCCATTTGTACTTGGAGCACAATGTGTGAGCTCCTGAAGTGCATCTTCTATGTGTTTGGGGTTTTTTTTTTCAGAGAGGAATCCAGTTCAGGCACCCTGAGGCAGCTCAATACTATGAGCTGAAGTGTTGTATGTGGGATCAGCTGGGACATTTGTTTCAAAAGCATACTAAACATTGAACCAAACTTGAACATGGACAGATCTCCGTTCTCAGATCTACTGAATATGGAACAGCAAAGGCAAAAAATCTAAGCTTGTGGAGGAGCCTGAAAGATCATAAGGCCAAGACAAAGCAGGAATCCAGTATGAAGAGATTGTTTCAAGCTGATGTGGGTAGGCATGGTGGATATATTTTAAAAAAGACAGGGTCTTTTGCTGATGCAGGAAAAAAATTATCTATGCTGTCACAAGCCTTAATCCAACACCACATATTATCTCAGTGCAGTTACCTCTCCCCACCAAGGAACTAAACATAAATCATGTACACTATAGCAGTTATACCTCAAAATATATCAGTCACTTTGTTCAGTGTAAGACAGCTGCATAAAATAATTCCTCTCACTGTTTTTGACTTTCACCAGAGTTCTTACAGCTCCTCAGAATGCAGCCTATACCAGAAGCCTATACCAGATATTAAAACCTGGCATCACTGTACATGTTACCTAACTTGCACACAATATGATCCAGCATAGCCCTGTAGTAAGCAACTTCTGTTCTCTGACTATCAGCTTTGCACTATACACCAATAAATCAAACTATCAAGTCTGTGATGATATCCTAATCCTTTCATCTCTGAACCTGTACCCAGTATATGTATAAACCTTACTTTACTGCTTTCTTAGCAACTATTCTGCAGCTCTTTTAATCAAGACCCCAAGAAAACTTTATTTTTAGTACTTCTTGATTTTGTAATGCTTAAGAAAACACCGACCTTAATTTAAAAATTAAATACAACTGATGTAGTAATAATCACATACACTTCTCCACTTAAAGGCTCTCTGATGATCACTAAATGAAGCAGTTTCTTTAACTGAAAGACTAAATTTTGTCTCTTGAATCATTAAGTTTACACTGCAGAGATCTGAAGACTCAAACCGTGTTCATGCCACAGTCAGCATGGAATGCACGAGCACCTGGTTATATAGAAACTGTCCTGTCCCAACTGCTGGGTCCAGTCAGTGAGCTGGGTTTGGATATGTCTCTCAACTTCAGTTTCAACAAAAAGACTATTTCAGTTTTCTCTTCCTTTAAAAGGTGGAAAAATACAGAATTTCAACTTACGTATTTCCAAGGGAGGAAAAATATTTTTCCCACTCAGAACTAATTTACACTGCACAGCTATATTTAATAAATTTTCACCACTTAGAATAAAATCATTATCACTTAAAGTCTAACTTCAAAGAAATTTGTATATGTTATTGTCTTTGTTAAACTGATCTAGCAACTTTGAAGAAGGCTACTTGCAGCTGTCAAAAGAACTTGGGATATGCTCCAGTGAAAGGTATAGATATAAGAAAATGAGTTATTGAAGATCCATCACTGGCAATTGTTAGAAAAAAATCTGATTCTGATCCTCATTTGAGGTCTCAGAACATAGGATCCATGGTATCTACTCAATAACTGGTAGTGAATTTATTACGGAAGGAGAACACTCTCCCCATGGCAGTGCATGCCTTGACATTCAGTGCTAATCACATGTGATATTCATCATTACATGCAAGCTCTGTCATATTACTGAGCAGAGTAATTGGCATTTCACTTGTGCATTGTGCTGCATTTTTTTTTTGCACATTTTCTTTGCTGGCTTCTTCTATTAGTTGCTACTGTCTTCCAGTGAGCATGTTATTTACCCATAAGCACAATAGTAGACAAGCGAGATGATTTATAAAGACCCTGTGAACCTCTGTGCACAGCCATGAGCACAGGCAGTGCGAGCTAAATGTGTTGTGTAAGAAAGTGTGTAATTCCTAGTGAAAGTTAGTGTGCAGACATTTGGTGATAAACAAAGCAGAATCACTGGAGGAAACTGTGACTAACAATAATCTGCTGCTGCTCCTTATTTGCCTTATTTATTTATTTATTTAGAAAATTGGTATTTCCTTCAGGCAAAAATGAGTCAGATGATGCTGAAAACATTTGCCTTGGAATCTCCTCTTAAAGCCCACAGCCTAAATGTCAGAGCAGCTATAAAAAAGAAATCATAGATCACATTTCTAGCTATGCCTAGCATCTGTTGTTTTGTTACAACTCTTGCACTTATGAAATGCAATTAGCAGAAAATATTCTGTCCTGGATTTTCCCAGTATGATTATAGTATTTAAACCAACATAATTTCTTGCATGTTTTTGATTACAATGGTTTTTCTGATTTGTTTTATTACTTATTTACTTATTTTTACTACTTTTATTACTTATTTATAACTTATATTTTTATATACACATACATAATGGAGTGTAATTATTGAATTCTTATTCTTATTCTTATTCTTATTCTTATTCTTATTCTTATTCTTATTCTTATTCTTATTCTTATTCTTATTCTTATTCTTTCTTATTATTGTTGTTGTTATTACAGCTAGGGAAATAAGTTAAGTGAAATTTCAGTCTTGTAGCTGTGTTATACTAAATGGAATATAAGCACGTTGTAAAAAAATGTAGTTGTAAATTTATGGTATTTGTGGTAAAAAGTGTTATTTACATAAATAAAGTTAAGAACAAATATAAATGTTTGCACACTCTAGACCTTCAGAAGCTACCAGCTTATCAGAAGTAAAAGATATGGATCCAATAAGCACACGTTTTAAACACATATATGCAGGAGGTGACATCGTAACAGGAAAGTAAAGTGCATCACGACGGGTTGAGAGGAGTCTAGAGATACCTTTATTGTTACAGCCTGCACTCCTTTTTATCCTCTCTGTAACTCATCGTATTATTATCCTAATTGGCACACACAAGACAACACAGTTAGCAACAAGCACCTCATTGGATGACTCTCTCCTGTTGCAGCTTCAGTGAGGTGCCTTCTGCTTGGCAGTCCAGCAATTCCTTATCTTGTTTCTCAGCTCTTCTTGGGACTTTCCATCCTCTTCAAGGGCACACGAGTATCTGCACAAAGTCAGAGTTAAACACACATTTCTCTCCCTCACATTTCAATCTCTTAGGCCAGCTGTGGCTCCCCAAAGATATATAGAGTTACATATTAAAGTAAATAATTACATATATATGTATACATATGTATATACACTCCATATATATGTATTATATTCCATATATATATGTGTGTGTTTGTATATATATATATGGAATATATATGTATACAGTAAATTTATATTTCTCCCAGGGTATGGTTAATCATATACATCTTACTATTAGCAGAATGATAGTTTTCTCCAAGTCTGTTAATAAACACAAAATTACTTTTTTTAATCATATTTTAATGACAATCCTATCACCTACACCTCTGTTTATGCTGTTACTGAGTGACTGATATTTAAACTGTCACTTGACCAGTTCACCAGATGCCATCACTCATACCTATATGGAGAGAAACACTGCTTTCAAGAATTCTTATTGGTTTCAAGGACATCAGCTATCATCTCTGATGTGCAATAACTTCTATATTGTTTTGTTTGTTTGTTTTTTGTGTTTTTTTTTTATTTTAAGGGTCACTTTCTGGTCTCATTTCCACAGTTGTCAGACAAAAGTGATCACTCTGACTTCAGCAAATTTGCTTCCTTCTCTACATCAGACTCAATCTGTCCCTTCATCTACCCAACTACCTGTCCAGCTCCCTATCTCTTGATCTCTTGACTTCTTTCCCTACATAGGTAAACAGATACAATTGCACTAAATATATATTATATGGAACCTTAGAAATACATTCATAAATATTGCAGTACTATACAATGTAAACTGAAGGGCTGTACTATGTCAGGGTCTATTTTATCTGATAGTTTTAATTTTAAAAAGAGAAGAAAATTTTTAGAAATATCATTATAGCCCACATGGTTCTCATAGATTAATGTTCCTGCTAAAGCAACTTGTAAATTGTTAGCAGCTCTGGTATTCATTTTAAAGGTCCTTAGGTGCTCTGACACTCAGTGGTTAGGTGCTCTAAAAATTCGTAAGAATTTCTTCAGACTTAGGCAGCAAACCCCCAGGAGAGACACTTAACACAGCTTGGCCCTTGATAACATTATCCTGAGTATCTGAGTATCCTTCAGTCATTAGTCCTTATATACAATCTGAAGAAAAAACAAGCCACTGTATTTTTTCTAGATGCAAAAGGTCATTTTTTTATGCTAGGCAGAGGGAAGACACAGATCTGCTGAACACCTCAATGAAAATAGAGGATTAATTTGCAGTACTGGTTGAGTTTTGAATGTAGTCTCAACTTCCACATTTGTCATGCTTTGGATCATGTCATGGAGCAGTATGGAAGAGGACAAACTGGGTTCCTTTTGGACAAGACCAAAAGCAGAACTCAGCCACTGCCAGGTCTTCCATCTGCAGGAGCCTTCTAGACCTAGTACAAGGTAAAACAGCTGAAATGCCCTTGGAGGTACTTCAAGCCCTCAGCCCCAGCCTTCCCGCTTTGCACATCTTCACCTATGGCACTGCCCCCTTTGTGAATGTGGATTTAGTCCGTGAGTATAAACAACCTGCTGAGTGTGATGGTGTGGATAGACAGTTTAGCAAATGCTAAGGAATGACAGACTGCCATAGAGGATGTGTGTGTTGGTTTAGTATTCTCTCTGGTTCCTCAGGTCTGAGCACACCAGGACTACGTTAGACATCATCCAGTTCTTCTATGCTATTTCATATAATATTAATGTATTTTTAATCTTCATAATTTTGTCGCTAACAACTTTAGTGAAAGCAATTTAGATTACTAGGCACAAAAAGAAAAAAAAAATAAAAATTAGTATGGGTCAGATCCTATGCTGGAAAGTAAAAATGATGAATCTGTGATGATTATGCCTGCTGGCATTCTGATCAACTCAGTCTGAAATGTCACATAAAAAAAAAAAAAAAAAAAACGAAAAAAAAACATAAAAAAAAGAAAAAAAAAAAAGCAGAAGAAAGACTTTACAGAGAAGATGAGAATCCTTAACATACGATGTAGAACAAAATGGATGACAGTGTCTTACTCATCTAAACTCCTGGACAGAATTAAAATTTCATAAATATGAAGACCACATCCAAGATACTTTTACCATATCCCAATAAGGGGATACCTTATTGGTATCTAAATTGTACCTAAAGTTTAGGTACCTATTGTAACTATTGTACCTATTGTACCTAAAGTTTAAACATTTATTTTCATTTACACTAAACAGAAAAAAAAAAAAACCAAACCCAAAACCATGTCAGACTTCAGTAGCTGAGATTGTTTAAATGCACAGATATATTTCTGATTTAAGTTTATGTTATGAAATTACTCCCAGTGAGTGAAAAAGAAATTGTTAATTTATATATGTTCAGAAATACTTTGCCTTGAATCATTTTATGCTGTGGGTCAAGCAGGCAGTATTTTTCATGAATATTTTGTTACAGTGAGCCTGATGATATTTTTGCAGTAAGCACATGCATACAGACTATGAATATACCACACATACATAGACATATACATGGTATATGCCATATATTTTGCCTAACCCCCACCCCCCGAGCCACTTTCTCTCTGTACTTCTTTGCAGATATTCAGGTGAGCTTTTATCACAAAACCTAACACATTTGGAAGATATTAATATCCAATATACCAGTTAAAATTTCCTATGCTTTTCCCACAATGCAATTACCTTTTTTTTCTGAAAGATGACCCATATGTTATGTTTGAGACTAAATAGTGCAAAATAAATGGAATTTATTTCATAATCATCTGGAATCAACATAGTTGATATAGTCATTTATATATTTATATATATGCATTTATATATATATGTATAGGTTGAAATATGAGTGGTAGAATTGCAAGAATTATGAGTAGAAAAAAAATATTTTATTGGATTCTATTGGAGCCCTTTAATAAAATTTGTATTATTTTTGTGGTATGATAAACCAGCTCAGAAGTTGAATACAGACAATTTGGTTAATGCAAGATTGCATAACATAAAGTTGTGGAATGTAATTTAGATATAAAATGGAAGAACATTTCTAAACATGTGCTTAGTTGCTGCTAAAAAAATCATACTTTTAATCTGGTTATTACAAAATTAAGTAGTTTGTCACAAGTTCCAAGAGCTGAGGTACCAGATGAAAATCTGATAACTATAATTTGTTCATTTGCACTCCTTGAGACTCTTCAGAAGCAGACAAAATTGGCACGCTTCAAAGCATTGCTTTCTCAATTCTTTAGGCAGAGGTGCACGGAGTGGGAATAGAAGCTGTGCTTAGTTCTCAGGCCCTCCAATCCCAGTCATGTTGTTACTTCAGATTGTAAGAAGTATTTCCAGCACTCATAAAGCCGTTTTCAGCTTCACATTTTCTCCTTTTCATAGTGTGCCAATCATCTGGCATTACAGTTTTGATATTTCAAACTGCAAGCTGAAGATCAGCAGAACTACATTCATTGCTGTGGGTGAACTGCAGTCTTATGAAGTAATTCATTAATTACCTTCTCCATCATTTCTTGCCTCCTTCCCCCTTTTCAAGGATAGATTTTCTTTTTCAAGGACAGCCTTATTCCAGGTTTTTGGAGGCAAAAAGACTTTGCTGCATGTTCTCCTTTTCTTGAACTGGCAGAGCTTTCCCTTTCTGGCTTTTTCCCTCAGAGATGGTGTCATTTGGATTGCACAATATTGGAATGTATTTCAGAGTGATGGTCATACATCATATAAAAATGTACATTTTTAAGGCATGTGTTGGTATTCTGAAGTGTAAACATTATTCACAAAATAATTTGGTGCCAGGTATGACATGGGATCCACAAAAGAAATATTTATTGTTATTGATCACACATGATAGATAGGTACTCTGGGATAGAAAAATTTTGTTTGCCTGTCCACATTATACTGTATTTTCACTTAATTAACTGTGCTTTTTCTTTTAATTATTGTTTTAATAGAGATGCATGAGTTAGAGGATGTACATTTGTCTGTTTTTTCCTCACTTCTGTGATTCTGGTCTGGTAAAAACTTCCAGAGGGGTAAAATGTCCACAAGATCTCTGATGATTCTCAGGGAAAAAAAAAAGCTTGGTGAGAACCAGAAATAAGCATGTAAGTCAAAAGTGGGATTATGTCCCACTAGAGCAACAAAAAAGCCATTTCAATAATGTAGATCGTGAAGGAAATATGGAGTGTTTGGGTGGAGATAAGCCTTGACTTCTTACGAATCTCAGAAAACACAAGCAAGACACCTCTAAATATGGAGATTGACTTCTAAGGTCATTTCTTCATGCCCTGTGAGGTAACTAGAAAGACTGATTAATATGGCCTTGCTTTGGATCTGTTTCAAAGAAAAAAAAATAAAATTGCAAGTTAGTCACTCTATTTTTGATCATTTCAAAGAAAATCATGCCCAAAATTACAGCATCCCAAACTTCGCTGGTCAGGTTTACTGAGAAGGCATGGTTGTTAATTTAAAAGCACTGTATTTGAAATGTGTATTGAAAAAAACACAGCACATAAAGTGGATGGAAGAGATTCTGCTTGTTCACAGAGAAGTTTGGCAGTACATTGCCTATGCCCAAAACCTAATGCAGTCATACAGAGCGACATTGCTATGGGGCTGTGGGCATATATGTGACACTCTTATGAATCTCCTTGCCCATCTCTGTTGCTGTTAGCTGAAAAAACATAAAAAATATTGGAACAATGTTTCTTTAATTTCATCTCTTGGCAAGAGGGAAAGAAGAACTGAAAATAACTTCAAAATCTTGCATTAAAAGATGCTCCCTGGAGCAATATCTTGTTGGCATATACTGTGGATAAGATGATCACCAGAGACAGCATAGAGAAATTGCAATGTTGCAAGTGTATTTAGTGGATTAATGGTTAATTTCCAGCTGTAGAATGAAATGGATTCTGCTGATTTATAGCATCTTCAAACAACGAAGCACTCAGAGTCCAAGTGACACTCTACAGTGATTGGCACACATTGTATATTGTGAAGCTATTATACCTCTCAGGGTGCATTTTGAGCCAATTAATAAACTGGAACAATTTACTGATATGTTTAAGTACTGAATAATTGAAAAGCTTTACTAAATATTGTTTACAAAACTTTGTCTCCTACTAAAGTGCTTAGTTATATAAGAGAATAGAGAAGAGGAGAGAGTCTAATTCTTCATTTTAATCTTTCAAAAGCCATAATAATGAAAAATGCATAATTTATAGTGTCAAATGTTTTTTCTATGTTAAGTATGCTATTTTATTTTTTTATTTTGGCCAAGAAAGAAAACAAAGAATCTCTTGCCACTTAACCATTAAACTGAGAATAGTTGTTTGCTCTGGACAATGGCTGAAAACTAGCCAAATAAGTTCCATACTGGTCAACTCTGGCCTGCCACAATAGATTTTATATCAGCTTATTTTCTGTAAAGGGATTATGCACACAACCTGATGCTGACACTGAGAAGGCAAGAAGCTTCCAGAGAAGTCCAATGGAGCTGTTCAGAGGACTAGGAATTTTTTCCCAGAGTTTTCTAGAACTGTTTTGTGGAGAACCCTTCTCATCCAACACATCTCTGTTTCTCTTACTTGCAGTTGCTGTCCTCATCTCAGAAATCAGCATTACTTGTTGCATAGTTAGTTGTCTTACTGTTTCTATTCATAGTCTGAGCACAACTGTGTTACACATAACTGGTTGGTCTTTGAATCCTAATGGTATCAATTAATAAAAACGTCTGTCTTTGTCCTCTTTCTTCCCAGTATACTTAATTCATACTCTCAGTGCCAATGTAATTAACCTTATGTACTGATTTGCAACAGTTTGTTTAAGGGTGGGATCTTATGCTTTGGAGCAGAGTAATGAAGGGTATTAAGCTGTCACATGGATGGATTTTAGTCCCTGAATACAAACAAGAAATTCTTGTTTATTCTTTCTTATGGCACTATGTAGCATCAGTTCCAGTAATATCCAGAAAAAAAATTAAAAATTTTACAAATACTCCTGCTAATTCTTGAATGCTTGCAGAGAGCCAATGAAAAAGCAGCATGCACAGTAAAAATAGATAAAAAAAAAATCATCCAACAAATATTACTAAAGCTTTTCTGAGTAAATTCAAAACTCTGCTGCTAACCAAAGACATTTAGTGTCAGTACCTGTTTCACACATCCAAATACGTGAAAGCAAGTGAATAAGTAAGGGAAAGACTTCACATCATTATTCATACATTCATGTTATTCGTGATACAACAATATTGGCAATTTAACTAGAATTTTACATAGAACTTTCACTTCCATTCCCTAGATTAACTGAACAGCAGCATTTAGCCCAGTTTTCAGCTTGTAGTCTAGCATAAAACCTTAGCACTGATCTTATGTCTGTTTGAAACTATTATGTCAAGCAGACTAAATACCTGGCTGTCCTATCTCCTGTTCAACTGGGCATCTCCTCTGCATTGCTAAAGAGCCTGGAAATGTTTTGCATTAGGGATTGCTGATGGAAGCTGAAATGTGAGTTTTCCCGTTGGTGAGTGGCTGTTCTCAGAGCACATGGAGCCTTCCCTATTCGACAAAGGAGATGTAACATTGCTTTTCTCCAAAGAAAGCATTAAGTGGCATTATGTATTTGTGCTAGTATCTCTTGAGTAGAAGATTTTCTTTTTGTCTGTGTTTGTGTGAGTATGTGATGCCAATAACTCTTCCTCAAAGCTGAATGATATTTCATTAATTACAGCAATTAGCAATCACTTTCCATCAACTACTGGATACTAGTACAGCTGTAACCACAAAGTATGGACAATGCTAGAAACCATCAAATTTCATATCTCACACTATTTAAGATGGTTTTGGCCATCATCCAAAACACACTGTGACTCTTTGAGCTGAAAACAAACCAAAGCATTAACTCAGAAACAACAAAACTCAGCTTACAATTATTCAGTAGTGTAATACATTCAAGACTGCACTAAGGATATAATGGGAGCATTTTTCTTCAGGAAATTATTCAAGAAAATAGGAGAACATGAACATCACCTGTCAAGTATAAAAGCTATTTTTTCATTAAAATGATGACCATACTTCTGCCAGCTACATGCCTAAAGTCCGACTTTGGGATTGATACAGGAAATTGACGTAATATATAATTTTGCCATGTACTATAGAAGTAGCCAACTAAAATACATTCAGAAACACTAGGCTGAAAATCATTAGTTAGAGTAATTGCATTGTTATATGTCAGACTAAAAGAAGTAGCTACCAATTTATCTAGGTAATTAAAAAAGACCTGCTCATAACCTTGTGTTATTTCTCTAATTTGTATTTGTACATTACTTCGTGATTACTATGTTGCTGATCATGGTGCAAAGCTCAGATACTAGTGAATTATTTAGAGCTTAAATCTTGTTTCTTCTTGGATGGTGCTATGAGAAAGGAAGGCCTGTGGCTGGTCTCATGTTTTCTGCTGTAAGCAGTAGCATCACTGCTCTCAACCTTTGGACCAGGATGGCATTCTGTGATTTTTACATGAGTTTAACTCTGATAAATTAGGTAAAATACATCTATAGACTATTTACCAGGTAAACGTAAGGTACTTGCTCTATTTCTGAAATGGAGATTTTTTTTTTCCCACTGAATATGGGAACTGAATATTTTTAATTGATCTGTTCAGTGACCTTTTTATGATTTACTTTTCCTTAACATATTGAAATTTCCCATTATAATGCTAAATAAAAATCACAGAATCACAAAATCACCGACTGGTTTGGGTTGGAAGGGACTTCAAAGCCCATCTAGTTTCAACCCCCAAGCCATGTCCAGGGACACCCTCCACTAGACCAGGGTGTCCAAAGACACATCCAACCTGGCCTTGAACACTGCCAGGATGGGGCCATCCACAACTTTTCCAGGCAACTTCACCACCCTCACAGAGAACAAATTCTTCCCTATAGCTAATCTAAATCTACACTCTTTCAATTTAAAACCATTGCCCCTTGTTCTATCACCCCATGTCCCTGTAATCAGGCCCTCTCCTTTTCTGAAGGCCCCTTTTAGCTACTGGAAGGCTGCTGTAAGGTCACCCTGGAGCCTTCTCTTCTCCAGGCTGAACAAGCCCAGCTCCCTCAACCTGTCTTCATAGGACAGATGCTCCCACCCCCTCCTCATCTTCGTTGCCTCTGAACTCTCTCTAACAGCTCCATGTCCTTCATATGTTTGTGGACACAAAGCTGCACACAGTACTCCAGGGGGGTTCTTACAAGAGCAGAGTAGAAGGGGAGAATCACCTCCCTTGACTGCTGGTCATGCTGTGTTTGATGTAGCCTTGGATACAGATGACATTTTTGGCTGCAAGCACCTATTTCTGGGTCATGTCAACCTTTTCATCAGCCAGAAAATGTGAAGTCAAGGCCTTTATAGGTAGTGGGAACCTTTCTTCCTCATTCCTGGAGGTGCTCCATAAAGGTTTACTTAAAAATAGATGGTCCCTATTGAACATATAATAAACTGTTCAAAGGTGAAGAGAGTTCTTCCAACCAATTCCTAATCTTCCCAAGACAGGGATTTGGAGAAAGGTTATGTACCAAGAACAAAACTAAAGATATTTCAGGACTATGCTGGAGCTTCTGTTCGTGCTCATTACTATAATAGGAATTGTGAGACAAAGCTAAACCCACAGGTAAATAGATAGATCAAAAGGCCTTAAGATTTTAATGTCTATTCTTTCTTGTATGATAGAACGTTTTTAAATAGTTTCTAGAATATTTATTTCACCTGAACAGAGTTGCTTTTAGTTTAGAGTGATAGGTGGAAGACATGTACTCTGAAGACAGGTGCTTTGCTCATCACAAACAAAACAAAACAGTAAGATCAATTCCAAGCCAGAAATGGAATCTGGGTCTTACCAGACAGGCTTTTGGTTTTTTCACCTGCAGTTGCCAGGAAGTAGCACTGTTCAAATTAACCCAAGTCTAGAAAAATTACATTGAAAACCACATAGATAGTTGTAGGGAAAGATGTTAAGTGGTATCTATAAGGAAGATGCAGGAACAAGAAACAGAAGGTTTACTGTAAGAATAGTAAAAATTGTTCATTGAGAATCTGCACTTTCTTTAGTGTTGGAAATCCACCCTTAAGGTAAAAATGTAGATGCAGATATGCCAGTGTACAGAGTTCTGGGACTAGCTATGGGCAAAATTAATGCCGGTGTATCAGTCTTGAGTTTGGTTTAAACATTGTCAGAGAAGGGGAGACAACATAAATTGTTCCGTCTTTGTGTTAGATGTTAAAACTTTCAGTAGGAATGCTTCACGTGAGACTTTTTGAGGATTGCTGCTTAGGAGGGTACAAGCTGTAGCCTTTGGAAGTAAAATCTGCAAAAGATCTAATGTTTTTGATGTGAGGCGAGGAATTTTGAGTGTGCTGAAATTCAGTGGAGGAGACTGCCTAGGGCAAAAATGGCAGCTTGATGCTCTCCATCCAATCCTGACTGTGACAGATCTACTAAGTTTTCTTCCCCCAACATGAGATGTTTACTGTGATTTCACTGAGTTAACACAAAACAGGTGAATTTTATTACCAGTGTTCCAGCAGGGTGTTAAACATTGTCATTAAGATGCAATTTTAGTTATGCCATGATTCAATTGTATGAACATAGGCATGCAAACAGGTAAAATTTCACTCCTTGAAGCTCTGTCTATGGCAGATATTTTCCTTTTATGCTCCTGTCCACCTGTGTTGGTCAGCTGAGCTAATGCACACAGGAAAGTCTGTAATTCATTGCAGGTGAAGGCTAGCAGCATAATAATTATGACATGGAAGTAAACAGAAGTAATAGAAGCTCATGATCGTAACAGGAATCTCTGAAGGACCATGCAGGTGTGTTCCTGTTCATATCACCAAGCCAAATCTTTCAGCCTGCCACGTCTTAGGCTCTTATTCCCTTCATCAGCTGCAGTATTAACTTATCACATTATTTGCAAGAAAAAGTCTGCCTGTGGCTTCAGCATCCACTCAGTGTGTAAAATTTTGGACTGTGAGAAGCATTAGAGCACAACAGTGTTGTGTACCATGCTGGGGTTTGGTATCTGCTGGGGGTTTGGTCCTCATGGGCTCAGCCCGAAGGAGAGACTGCAGCTGCTCACGTACCCCATGCGCAATGTGCTGCCATGAAATACCCCTGGCACCTTTCTCTTCCTCCCCGGCTGCGTGATATGCTGCTTGGGGTCTGAAATGTCAAAACCTAGCTTGGATTAGAAATCCCCGTCTAAGCAATGCCACAAAGGACTGCAAAACTATGCAGGATGTGCAGAAGTGCCTTCAGTTATTTTCTGGTCCTTTACTTATAAAACGCTGCCGAAAGAAACATGGAGAATAGAGGAATCTTTCAGCTTAGCAGCTAAGCTGGAAAACCTGTAGGAAAAAGTTTCATTATAGACAACAGAAAAGGATTGGGTTTGATGCAGCTTTTTTGCTTTTTTCTTTTCAAAATAAGGTTGAAGGAAAAAGATGAGCATCTTCCTGGGTATGGCAGAAGTGTATATTGAGAAATAAGTGAAATACTTTTTTTCAATTATTTTAACTATTCTATACATATTTTTTTCCTTTTCCGTTATATATATATATTTCTAAGGAAAAAAAATTAGTAAGTGAAAGTATTTGATTAGCACTTTTTACTCAAGAGCATTAAGCACAAGCTTGCTGAAATTTTTTTCAATGCAAATTTTAATTTCCTGAACATTGATTTTGCTCATATTTAATTTGTACATGATTATTTATTTTATTTCATTGGCTAGAATTATTTCCAAATATTTTTCTGGATTCCATTTGAAAAGGTAAAGTAAACCTTACGCAAAGTAAATGTATATGTCAGAATTTCTGGTGAGCCAGATTCTGATTTCTAGTCAGATCCATTGATTTTCATACTTCTTTTTAAAGTTCTGCTGAAAATATTCTTTATTTCATATTCAGCAGATGAGTAATGTATGTTAGTTTAAATTTCACATAAATTTTATGCAAGCATTTATGCCTACTTATTTTCTATCTGAATTCTCTCTCTTAGAATTACTTTTCCACTCATGTAGTAGATTATGAAGAGTAAGAATCCCAGTGCCAACAATCACACCTGTACACTTTCCTACTTCACAAAAATTAAATTAAGCAATTTGGAAATACCTGTGGGATTGTAGATAAATATTGTGACTCTTACATTCTGAAATTCACATTCTCATTGGTTTTTACAAAATATCACTGCTGGAAAAGAGGTGCTCATGAAGTCAAAGAAAGCCTGTCAGGAAAATTGGAAAGATACCTTTGTTAAGGGTGTGATAGGAGAATAGTCAGGGTACTTTCTAGTCAGATAAACCCCAAACTTGCTGTGCCGGGGATGATGGTACCCAGCACAACTGCTGAGACAAAGTTTGTGCATTCTGCCTTTTTTTTTTTAAGGACAGAAGAAAGTAAACCTTAACCTGTTGTGTGACATGAATGTGTACCAAGATGTGGAATTTGTTTCTGAAAATAGAGGAAACTGGGTGAACTGAAGAAAATATATTCACTTCCTCTGAAGATGTTTTTCTTGAACTATTTTCTCCTTACCCTTGACATAAGGATGAATCCTGACTGCGTCTTCATGGATGACTGTTGAGATCGAACTGTTGTATGTTAGCGTTGCAACTTAAGTCTTCTGAATGAGAAAACACCAGAGTGGATGGTGGGGGTGTGTTCAGTTGTCCCCCAAAACATTGCCTTCTAGAAGAAGCATTCTGTGGACTGGGTTTCCAATGTGAAAAATAATTACACTTGTTTTCTAAATGAAGTTAAGTAGAATATAAAGTCTGAAATCTGAAATACCACATAGATAAACATTTGCATTAAACAGTCATTTCTAAAGAGAAGGAATAAAAAGTCCTTATGTCAGTTATAAAATTCCCTAAACATTATCTGTCAATCTTTTGTGAAAACTCCTTGAAGACAGGTTTTTGTGTGACTCCATGGGCATCAAGATGAATGGTATTCTGTTAGTATGGAGATACATGGTCAAGACCAAAGAACTTACAAAATTTTACTCCTGAAGAAGTAAATGACCAATGACTGCAATACAGTTGTGTGCTTTATATTCAGAGAAAGACATACTCTTTTGTATGTGGAAAGGGAAGCTGCTTGGGACACAAAAATGTTATGTTGCCAATAGGGATTTACAGATAATTTTATTTTAAATAATGGCATGTTTAATGTTGTCCTTCCAAATCTGATCGTGATTCAGCTGGTCCTTCTAGTTTCTCCTAAGTCCTATCTGTATTTAATCATTCCCTAGCTCCATACCTAAAACCAATCTCTATCCTGACCTCTCAGATTTATTCCCAGCTATTCTGGGAAAATCGACATGCCATTCTTTAAAATCTCTCTGTTCAGAGTGTTTTCTGCACTGCATCACCAGACATGAGAGTTCTGATCTACCTCCAGCATTACCTGATTGACACAGAGATCAGATTTATCTGTCAGTAAACTCACACACTGCTGAAGTTGCCATCACTTTACTTTGTCACCTTTATATTCTTGGTGCAAGTTGCTCTTTTTAAACACTAAAAACAATGACAATATAAGAGGTTTATACAACCTCACTCCTTAGTTTCCTAAACTATTTTAAATACCTTTGCAGTACCATCCACTTCTAATCAGTTCTACCAGAGGTTTACATTATTATTTACATTCTATATGTCTACCTGTCTCAGAGTGGGAAAAGAGAAAAGTATAAATCCTCCTAGTTTGTATTATATGACTGTCTTCTCCGAACAGCTGGTTTCAATGTGCACCTCTGTGAAGGTTGCCATGGAGACTCCAATTTAGGAGCAACTGTATTTGAGGAGAATTTCCATCTTGACAGTATGTGGGAAAACAGATATAGAAATTGAAGTGGTGCCTGTCCTTCAGATGGGAGTCAGGAAGGTCTGCTGGACCCGGCTGGAAGTGAGTCTGTGGCAGGAGGCACGTTGCTTGCACAAACATTTGATTTATGCATTGCGGTCACTGTTCTTCTCTATCGTTTTGTTTCAGCATTTCACAAGATGTATTTTATAGCCAAGACTTGTTTGACAGTATTCTCTGTGGGTTTTATATTTTTTTAAAATTGATTTGCAGAGATATATCTGCAAATTTTCTGTGTTTTGGTTTTCATTGTTTTGCTTTGCAACTTAATATCCAGTGAGTTTTGTTCCACTTGGTAGATGATTGACAGAGTTTTGGATTAACAACTGCTGTTTACCAGAACACTGTTATGAAAAATGAGACAAGACTGGAAATTAGTTTAAAAAAATCTAAAACCCAGAAAATATTGGTTTTCCACTAATACTATTCTGCTGGCACTGACCTTGATCAAAATCCTTTACATAGTTATAACTCTTCATTGACCATATTTTTTAAGAAAGAAGAGCGGCGCTTTTACTGACAGAAGTAATGATGTTGCTACTTTATTACCCGAGAGAAAGGAATATACACACATGGAAAATGTACGTTGATAGGTCCCTAGGTGGTGTGGCTATATCTACTACTCTTCCAGCAGCAGGGAGGAGGAACAGGGAGCAAGGGATCTTCAATGATCTACCCCTACAAAGTGATCATAATGCCCTATACTCTCCAGCTCAGGTCTTTAAACTTGCAGACTGTGTCCCGTTAGAAATTACTGACGTTTCTCAGTGGTGAAATTGTGTCCCAAAGAGCTTCCCCTCTTTTTGTGTCTTCTTCTACATGGTCTAAGGGTAGACTTGGTGGCGGTAGGTTAATGGTTGGACTTGATGATCTTAGGGGTCATTTCCAGCCTTAAAAATTCTATGATTCTATGATTCTATGATTCTATGATTCTATGATTCGGTCTCATACTGAGGTACTGATCACTTCTGTGACATCATGCCTTGAGGTCTTCCCACAACACTTCCATAAAGACCAGTGGCCACCAGAGCAAGGCCAACTCAGGAGAGCATATAATTTATGCAAAGCCAAGCAGGGACCTCCATGTTGTGTAAATGCATGAGGAGAATGTTTATTTTTCGAAGAACAACGTTCAAGATAAAAGCAGACAGCAAATGTATTAGAAAGCTACATAGCTAAGATTCATCTTCCATCAGTCCACTACTCTAAATCAGCAAGTACTCTTGTATTCCATCAGAATTGCTTATGCAATGGTTCACATTCACTAGATAAATGGTTAGTAGGATGAATTGACAGAAAAGAAAGTGTCAAGGTACTCAGTATTCTGCTCAGTTAGGCATGATCTGGAAAGGTGTAGTACAGAGGGAAGAAAGAAAGAGCTCTTGTGCTATTTGGAAATGAGTTATAAAAAAAAAAATTATTGCCTTCACCAGCAATACTGTAAAACATGTTACCTGATCCTTACTGGTGTAGCTTCATTGACCAAGACTTGGAAAATATGAAGCAACTCAGCAGTTCACTGAGTTTACCCACTAACTGTGGGTATACTGTGGAGATTTAATGGCAAGCACAGGATATGACTCCATTGTACATAGCTTACTATGAAAGATGGCAAAATTGTAGGACCTCAAATATCATCTAGTTCCAATTCCCTGCCATGGGCAGGGACACCCTCCACTAGACCAAGTTGCCCAAAAACCCAAACAACCTGGCCTTGAACACTGCCAAGAATCCAAGGGAAACCACAGCTTCTCTGGAAAACTTGTGCAAAGGCCTCACCACGCTCATAGTTAAGATTTTCTTCCCAATATCTAATCTAAATATACCCTCCTTCAACTTAAGACCATTACCCTTTGTCTCATCACTACATGCCCTTGTAAAAAGTCCCTCCCCAGCGTTTGAATCAGTTAATAAACATTTTCCACTTTTCCAACTGCCTACAAATATGTTAAAGATGAAACAGCTAAATTAGATTGGCTGATGATATCCATTAGAAACTTCAAGCAGGATTTTAGCTTTCATATTTCCTTGATTCTAGAAGTTGGGGATATAATAGTGGTTTATTCCTATTGGTAAGATGCCTTTCTTGTCTTTCTTTTTAATTGGGGAAAATAGTAGTAGCTGCCTTGGAGCTTAGAGCAGCTTGACATCAGTTATTTGTATCCTGTCATTAGACTAGATTCTGCTAGCAGGTGCCAGTGGACTTTCCTGCATGGGAAGAAAATCTATCCTGCTGTCTTGATGGAATTGGTTCCTTGCAATTGTGGAAACAAATTGTGGTAGAAGATAAATAAATGAGAGAAAGCATATGCCAGATCTTATGGATCTTGTCTTCCAACCATTCCGCCTCAAATGGTGTAATATCAAGCCAATATTTAGCTTCTGTAACTTTTGCTGACCTCAGCCTGGCATAAAATCTAGGAGAATTAAATCTGCTTTTATAAAACTGCATGTACCTTTTCCACACTATTATTCTTTTTAGGATGAAACAATGATTAATTGAGATAATGGCTAGGAAAGAATTTGTAGTAAAAAATAGGAAGTCATATATGCTTCATGATATGCACAAATTCCCTCTCCATGTTCTAGGAACATGTGAGGCTTGTAAATTATTGTAACAAAAGTACACAGCTCTTAAAAGAATAAAATAATTACATGTAGTAAAAAACACAGTAAAAACTGTATTTGCAGACTTTTCTCCTAGAGAAATGCTGTCAGTGATTCAGAGTAACCAACTTTAACACATTAAATAAAGGAATATGTAAATGACAACATAAATTCAGCAATATCAATCAAGTGCATAGCACATTAAATGGCAATGCTAATTCATAGTTGCATATAGATAATTATAGGGAATACTTGTGAAACAGAAAACACTGAACTATTCATTCAAATCATATACAGTTAACTGTTACAAACTGGATTAGAGTTGGTGTAAGAATCCTTCAGAGTGTTGCAAATTTAAATATACAGACTATATCCAGCATAGTGTTTGGATGACTTACTACTGTCATTAATGGATATAATCAATATAATGTTTTTCAAATGCATCACAATGTTTGCCTATAAATACCATATTTCTGTTTCCTGTCTATTGAAGATCTACCAAAGCCCTGCAGTTCCTGATTGACTGACAGAATTTGATGAAAAAAATAACCTTTTTACTCCTTCTGTTTTGAAAATCAAAGTCAAGATTCTTACAGAACTTTGGGAAAGTAACCACACTTCAATGGGGGTGGTGTCAGTACATGCAGAGCAAGCCTAGGCTGGATTCTAATTATCATAAGGCAACCTGATATTTCTAATTTTTCCTGTTCTTTCTCTTTAATTCACTAGTCTTTCTCAACCTACAATTCTTTAAAATTATACAACAATTTCTACTTACATTTCTCATTCAAGTCAACAGCAAAGAGTACAATTTGTATAGAAACATCTTGTTTTGTTGGGTCTTTTCATGAATACCAAAGAATATCTATTATAAGTAAGAAGAAACAGGAGAAAAAAAATGAAGAAAAAAAAGCTGTTGGGAACAAACGACTTTAACGGCAACTTGGTGAAAAGAAGGAAAAGGAGAGCAATAACAGCAAAGTAAGTAAGAGGAATGTGAAGAGAATAAAATGGATTTTGAAAACTGAAAGGGAAACAAAGGCATCACAAGTATTTTCTGTCAGGATCCATGACATACTGCAAATGTAATAAATCCATCAATTGACATAACCTCACTATAAGATGGATGTAATGAAGTGCATAGTAACAATGAAAAAGAGAAGGAGTTTAGTGAATACTTTAGCATGTTGAAAGACATAAGCATCTACGCTTTCATCCAATCACTTTGCATGACTTATGAAAAAATAAGTTTTCTGGGATACATAAATGTGTTTGATGTCTTTACATGGTGTTTTGTTCTACAGGATAATATTGGGAATTTGAAAATTAGCAATTATGAATAATTTCAATATCTTTTTATATTTTAGTTTGAACTGGTGAGGATACAAAGAAGGGAAGAAGAAAGGAAGGGAGCAAGGTAAGAGAAGTGCTTGCCAGAATTCTAAACAGACCAAAAATTTTCTTCCCAGTGCCAACACATAAAGTGGGTTGAGAGAGTTGATTATAAATTGGTCATTACTGTGGAGGTTCCAGGTGAAGTAACTGAGATGCTAATAGAAAAGTATATTAAAGGAAAAGAGTATTTTTTAAATCAGCTTCATTCTGCTTAATGAATTCAGCTTATTGCTCCATGATGTATTAATTAAAAAATTACAGTACAAGACCAGTAAAATTCAGACAAATTGATTAATAACTAGTCAACTGACTTTTTAAAAGTGAGGAATCATGTTTGCACAGAACAAGTAGAGCCTAGAAAAGACAGAAGAACCAAAAAAAAAGAAATACTGATTTCAAAATAGATGTGAATCTAAGATGCATCTCTGAATTCAGCGTTGTTCAAAGGGATACTAAAGTACAGACACCATTTCTAGTATATGTGTACTTCAAAAAGCTGGAATTGAAATGAATGAAATGAAATGGAAATGGTGCATGAAAAAGCTGTAAGACCATTTGAAGGGCTAAAGAAAACTTAGCTTTATGAGCTCTATTTAGAATACTAAAATTAAGACCCATGAGTTCACTTGATCATAGTATATACTTAGCTCTGCTAGATAAGGCATTAATTCTTTTGTGTTTAAAGACAACACCAAATATGTCTGGGAGTTTAATGAAACATGCTGAAACTGGAATAGCATCACTGTTCTTATAAGTGAATATGAATAACCTTCAGAGAAAGGAAGATGGATTTTCTGTATTTGTAGGCTCAGAATCCCACCCTTCTGAAAACACCAGTTGTTGGTCTCAGTGAAGGAGAAATGGTCTGAAATTCAATTGTCCACGTGCAATGCGTTAGACTAGGTGCTCTGATAAACATTTTTAGACTCAAAATATGAGCTTTAGCACTTAGTAAACAAATGTATTGCAACAAAATTTCCACTGTTAATCAAAACAGCATAACAGAAAACATGGTATTGCAGTTAATAATCCCTGCATTAAATCCAGTAACTTGCAGTTACAATGCAACATGCATAGTATATATAGTAACCATTCCATTCCTGGCAAAGTCAGCTGTTTAATAACAGCCCTTTTGTCTACATCTAAGTTGTGGAGCTGAAGCACATTCCCAGCTCCTGGGTTACAGTACATGCCAAATTGCTATCCCATATCCACGTCAGGATCAGACATGGTTGGCAATCATATGTCCCGAAGCAGCCTCAGGTCATTGTGGCTCCCACTTGTGATGGGAGTGGGAGGGGAGATGCAGTATCAGCAGCAATTTAAATAATCAAGGATAAAGGTGGTGGTGGTGGGCACTGCAAAGCTTGCCTGAACCCAAATCTTGTTGGGAGTTTCTGCTTCCATATCTATTTATTTACTATGGTGCAACCATGGCTTTACCATCAAGCTCTACTATAGCTCTCAGTATTTTTTAGCATAACTTAGTTGGTCATTGAGTGTTGGTATTAGCATTGCAAAAATACATGGAATTAGGTATATCTCAGTACCTGAGGCAGCACTGAAGTTTGTTGTTATACTACACAACCCCCCATAGAAGAACATCCCTTAGACCCTGCACTGTTGAACACCTGGTAGGCATTCTGCACAGTATATATCTTAACACTTATAATTTGAAAGATTATTTTCAGTGCTACTTTACATACTTCATTTTTGAGCATAAACATTCATCAGCATTTGGCAACAGGGTGTTGAAGCAATATGGCATATGCTTTCTAATTGGTATCACAAAGTCTTGCATTGAAGTGGAAACTACTTTAGAGACATCTGCCTACTTACTATGTTATAAAGAGAATATATCCTTTTTCCTTCTGCTTGAAGGATTACATAAGTGCTTTTCACAGATATATTTAAAGGATTTAAAATGAATATTGTAGCTATATGTTTTAAGGATACCAACAGAGAAATAACTCCCCTTGCTTAAATCAGACATGATTAAATCTGATTTATTGTTCCTAAGGTGGCATTCACAATAGGTATGCACAAAAAACTTTAAAATGTTATTCAGTTTGTCAACTTCTAAGTTTGTACTGCTGTTTTGTGTACTGTAGTAACATAAGACCATAAAAATTAAGGGCAATTAGTCAACACACATTTACTTCTAAGAATGTGATATGTGTTTTTCATCCTGGCCAGCCTGAGATACCAAACCACAATTAAATTCAAGAGTTAAGCTGAAAAGGGATATTCCACATGCAGGAGCTTAAATTAACTGCTAGGTTATGTCAATACAGTAATAAATTGCCAGAGACAAGGAGTGGACTGAAGTAAGCAGTGATCCTTGACCCACTCCCCTTTCATCTGCACTGACAGCAGAATGTCAGTCTGCAGAGGCCAATCTCTCTTGCCTTACATGACTTATGATGCTTTAGGAAGGACCTTGCCTACCTGGTAGTGATCA